>SNQJ01S0000702.1:30870-41623 GCA_010110895.2 Picea sitchensis
ATAAAAAGAAACATTGTACATACATCTTGTGCTCTTTGTGTTCATTGTGGTGATGACTTGTGTATGATATATTGCTGATATATGTTCACATCTAACTGGTTATAAATGACAACAATGGGTATTAAGTAAATATTGAATATTAAATAAGGCGTTTTGTGTAAGAGGAAAGTTTTTTGAAAAAAAGAGCCCCACACTCATTCACCTCCCCTCTAAGTGTGGTAGGTGTGTCCAACAATTGGTATCAGAGAGGGCCTTCACTACAAGACTTAACAAGCTTGAAGGATATACATAGACACACAAATGGATGATGAAGTTCCAATCCTTGATGAGGAAAACTATTCTACTTGGAGAATAGAGATGAAATTACATTTGAAGACAATGGGAGCAACTATTTGGAAGGCAGCCATTGGTGGATCAATTTCGTTGAAGAACAAGTCAAAGTTTGCAACTCAAAGAGAAGGAAATAAGAATGATGCATTGGCTCTCAAGACCATTCTTAGTGGACTCTCAAGCCCTATCAAAGAAAGCATGGAACAATGCACTTCCGCCAAGGATATATGGCTAAATCTAGAGGAGACATATCAAAGCAAGAAGGAGAAAGAAGATATTGAAGATCACTCCATCAAGATCACTAAAGGTAAAGAATCTCCAAAAACTCTTGAATGCATTATTTCTAAATGTGATTTTGAAAACATTTCAAGTGAAGATAAAGAATCAAGTGATGATCTTGAAGACATTTCAAATAAAGGAAAATAATTATGTGTTGGTATTGGCAAAAAGGAATATAGTGAAGATATTTCAAATGAAGGTAAAGAACCCTTAAAAACCATTTATTGCAATGATGATGATGATTTTTTCTCTACAAGTGAAGAAGAATATATAGAAACAATTTGTGTAAGGTTTGATGGTAATTATTCCATGAAAAGAATAGAAGAGGATCTATTAAAACTTCAAAAGGAATTTGAAGAGGGTTTATATAGATATAGAAGTGATCATTATTATATAGACTATAACTATCTTTCAGATAACACTAAGAAGTTTCTTAGGAGGAGTCTAAGGCACATTTTGAATTTAAAAGAAATGATCAAGGAACAAGAAGAGAGAAATAAGATTCAATTAGAAGAAAAGGAAGAAAATATCACAAGACTAAAGAATGGAAAAGAAGATATGAATGTAGATGATGAGATTAGCAAAAAAATTGAAATCATTGTCCATCTCAAGACCCAAATTGAAGAAGCCAAAAGAATAGAAGAACTATTGAAGAATCAAATAAATGAAAAGGAAGAGTCATGTTGTAAGTTAAAAGCTGAAATTGTTGACCTTAGAAAGAAGGTAGAAAAGTCAAACAAATTCTTGAATAGCTCATGAATCTTGGATGAGATCTTGGATGAGATCTTGGAAAGTCAAAGATCACCACTTGATAAATCAGGTCTTGGATACAAAGAATAAGATACATATGTTGAAGCAAGAACCTCAAAGAAGCATGAGGTAAGTCCATCAAAGAAGGAAGACAATGTTGCAAAACAACCATCTACACAAGGATCCAAAAGAACAAAGCAAGGAAGACATCAAAAAGCTATTCTTGGGACACCAAAGAAAAGGTATGAAAGTATCTTTCATGGGCATTGTTATTCATGTAATGGATATGGTCACAAATCTTTTGAATGTAGATCTTATGAAAGGAGATATAATGGAAGATTTTATAACACCATGAGGTGTTGGAGATGTGATCAAGTAGGACACATTGCTATTCACTGTAACACCATGAGATGCTACAACTGTAGTGGATTTGGCCACAAATCCCAGGAGTGCTGGAACACAAGAAGAAATTCCATGATGAGGACTTCACATAGCATGGATAGAATAAGGAATGAAGTAAGAAAGGGAGACATATTTGAAAAGATGGATGCTCAACGCTAAAGTTCTGAGAAGCAGGAACCTCTACAGAAGTGGGTGAAGAAGACAAAACAACCAAAACAGGATGAAAGACTAAAGGGAATCTTAAGTAAGTCATCTACTGAACCATACGTGGGTGACAGTGGTATCAGTCGCGTACATGTGCATGATGACCTTGTATATGTTGCATACATATGCGAACATTTGTGAAGCAGGTCACGTATATGTTGTAAATCCTTGGGAAAAAGGCAATGCACATGGATTACAACTTGATGTGATGGTATAACTCTGTGTTGCAGGTTCTGACATTGTTTATTGCAGATTCTGACACTGTTTACTGCAGGATTTCATGTTTCTATGTTAGATCATGTAAGGTGACGATGTAAAATAAATCTTGGGTGCATGGCACTAACCCATGAGTATGGATTGATGTTGATCTATTGGGGTACATGGCTGGTACATTTTTGAGTTTCATTGATAAATCTTATGATGTATTATTGGAAACATATGTTGGATATCATGGTGCATGTTTTTTGCATATGGTTGGGCTACATATTGAGACATGTAGTTGGTAAAGTTGAGTTGATAGTCATGTTATACATCATTGGGGATTCATAGCTTGTTGATGCATGGTTGATATACTTGCTTGGTGCAAGTGATGATGCATGATGGTACACTCATAGATGGTATTTGGTTTGCATATTGGTAGATGCACATGTTGGCATGTTGATAGAGACATATGATTGATACATTCCATGGATGATATCTTTTGGCACATTGCATGATGTTGATGTACATGGGTGTTGTGCATGGTGGGCACATTTTGGTACATGATGTACTTGGTTGATATTTTTGACATATATTTTGTTTCATGATGCTTGGTATATCATAAGTTTGATGCATGAACAAGTCCAAGGATCGTTATATGGTAGCACATTTTTCATATCGTAGAGAAGATAGGGGAGACATACCCATAGGGGGAGTCATTCTTCTTCCCATGATTCTAGGAGGAGATATTTATTAGATGCATACCTAGAAAAGAGCCCTATATTTGAAGAAAGAGAACAGAGGCATAATTCCAGGAGGAGTGATGGTCACAGGGGGAGTATGTTCTATGTATTTTCACCATTACATCAGAGTGATATCCCTTGTTCAAAAGGGGAGAGATTATTTAGAGGAAGATCAAAGGCACTCAGACAAGGGGAGCAACCCCAAGGAAAGTTCAAGCAGGGGGAGCAACCCCAAGAGGAGAATGGCCCTTTTCCATTCATGTCAAAGGGGGAGAGTTAATCACATTGATGTGATTGATGTTTATTGATGGGGAGAGATAGTCACATTGACTATTGATGTAGTGATGTGATTGATGTTTATTGATGGGGAGAGATAGTCACATTGAATATTGATGTAGAGCATGCCTTATTTACATGTTGACCTCAATAATTGGTAATTGGTGTTGACATCAATGTTGGTATTGCCATCAATGCCAAAGGGGGAGATTGTTGGATCATGTTGTCATTGGTGCCAATGGTTTGATTGATCGATCTCAATGGATTGATTGATTGATGTCAAAGTATTGATTGATTGATGATTGATGAACAATGTATATGTATTGTCCTTAATGTGAGTGATAGATGTCAAAGTGGAAACCAATTGATAAAGATGGATCATTGATATGATGCATAGTCCTTGATGAGAATGATATATGTCAAAATGGAAACGAATTGATAAAGATGGATCATTGACATGATGCATAGATGAAGATGGATCAATGAGTTGTCATTGATACATGATGATGCATAGTTTGTTTGATGAAAAGATGACTCATTATTTTTTTATCATGATTGATAAGATGCACAAATGGATGAACTCCAAAGTGGTCCCCTTAAGGTGAAAGCCCTCACGGGAAGACGCTTTGCAGATTGAGTTATCCTAGAAGAATAGTTGGAGGACCCATGCTTGTATGTGGAATAATGAGATGAAGATCAATGAAGTTGTTGGTGAAACTATCCTATATGGATAGTGCTTGTCATGCCATTTCCGGTGGTATGTGGAATGTCACATAACTCCTCACGATTTGAGAGTTATGGCCTTATGAAGTTGAAGGAACCCCATATGAAGGCTTGAAGCCCCCAAGGTCAAAGAAATCAAAGTGACCTAAAAGAAGAAATCATTATTTTAAATTATAAAGTAAAGTGACAAGTCAAGGTTTATTATTTAAATAATAAAGAGAAGTGACAAAGTCAAGAAGGAATAAACTATTGGAGAACTTTCTATTTATGGAAAGTGGTTATCCCCAAAATAAGGAAAATTGGTTAAATGACCTAGAAATGGGTTAAGTAACCTAAAAGATGAAAGTATAAATAAGAAGCTAGGATTTCTTGTGAGATGCACATTTTTTGGAGAAAATCCTTTTTGTGGATCAATGGAAAGCTTCTTGTGAGATTATCTTGTGGAGTATTGATGGAGAGCTTCTTGTGAGAGCATCTTTGGTGTGGATCTCTTGAGCATGATTGAAGATCTATTCTGAGGAAGAAAGTGAGAGGAGGATCTCATGGATGCATCAAAGTTTCGGCAATGTCGAAGATCTTGATGACAAAAGTCTCGGAGCTTTAGAAACCCTAGTTTCTGAGGTATACGTGGGTTGTAATGGGCCAGGGTGCATACACACGCGGGCTGTATGAGGACAAGGCACGTACAGTGGATGGAATGTTGAAGACTTGTGTTTGAGTTGGTGCCAATCTCTTGGATGATGAAGCAGGTTCTAGATATGCATTTTATGGGCTCAGATCTATCACTGAGATACTGGTATGGTTACATTATTATCTTGATGGATACTATTGTTTGATATGTTGTGAAATCCTAGGGAATTCTTGATATGGCTTCTATGATGTGGATCGGTTTGGTTGACTTGGTTGATGGAGTGAGCATTACTCTTGTGATTCAGTGGTGACATGATTGTTATGGTATACTAGTTGTTTATACATGTTTGAGATAACATTCATATTGATTTATTGTGGAGCATGAGCTTGGAGATGTTGTGATTGGTTGGTGGTCAGATTGGACAGTCAGAAACATAAGAGAATGATAGATTGATTGCAGATAATATGAGTTGATCTTGAAGGACAAACCCTAACAACTCAGAAGGTATACACAGGTTGTTGTATACACTGGACGTGTGCATACACGGGTTGTAGTGAGCCAGAGCACGTACACACGCTGGTTGCACTACTGACAGGTCGCGTACCTATTGATAGATTGATATATGTTGAGGATTGTTGCCTCATCTCAGTTGGTGTTGAGGGTGTAAGTTGAGTCTTGCATTATAGAGCTGGTGCTCTTGTAGAGATGTACTCTATTCAGTTGTTGTTGGAAAACCCCCGGATTGTTGTCCATAATAAAAATAAAAATTGTACATACATCTTGTGTTCTTAGTGCTCATTGTGGTGATGACTTGTTGATGATATATTGTTGATATATGTTGCTGATATATGTTCACATCTAACTGGTTATAAATGACAACAATGGGTAATAAGTAAATATTGAATATTAACTAAGGTGTTTTGTGTAAGAGGAAAGTTTTTTGAAAAAAAGAGCCCCACACTCATTCACCCCCCCTCTAAGTGTGGTAGGTGTGTCCAACATTTCATTGTAATTTATCTGCTTCATTTTGTCTCGAAAATAAATCTGGATCACCACAATTGTTTAATTTTTCATTTAAGGTTTTCAGTTCAACAATATAGAGTTCTATCCTATCAAAATTATTAGGATCTAGCTCATGGATTTTCTTTTCTAGGTAATAAGTGGATACATAATCATATTTATCAAATAGAGAAGCAAGAATTTTCCATACCTCAACTGGGTTGTCTTCTGCCTCAATACTTACTTGAAGACTATATGATACCATTTTTCCAATGAGCCCTCTTGCTTGATCACATCTTTCTTCCCAAATAACTAGATATTTAGCATCAATGAGCTTCTTGTGTTCACCATTAACCAACCTTATGATATTCTTGCTTCTGAGAACATTAATCATTTTTCTGTTCCATGGAAGATAGTTAGAACCAACAAGTTTAGGAACAAAAACTACTTCTGAAGTCATTGTGATGAAAAAATTAACAAGAGATAAACCCTAATGCAAATAATAGACAGCTACGAAAAAAATGAGTAAACTGAAAATATCTTGTAATTTTTTTTATTATTTAAAGTAGATCAAGGGTTTTGAGCCAAACATTTGAAATAATCATAATGAAATCAATATGACTCATAATTTATATTTTAACCTATTTATGTAAATAACACGGTCATCCTGCATGCATCAATGCAAGATGAATAGAAATATGAATATTCTGTCAAAATATATCATCTATGAAATATTTCAGTCCGTACAAAAAATTTCTGAAAAAATCATTGATTTTAAATCAATGATATCTCTGCTTTCAAGACATGAAATCAGACATTGTTTTTTCAAACCACGTATTTTTTTGCAAGGAAATCAAATATGTAACTTGTTTCTTCAGATTCTGCACCAAAAGTTTCAGAACTGGATCTTAAAGTTGCGACCTCAATTTTCCTGCAAAAAAATACTAGATCTAAATAACTGGGAGATATATCTCCTTGAGGATAATCAAATTTTCATATAGATCTACATAAAAAAATCAATAAACCTACAAAATATCTACAAAATAGGGGTTAGGTTTAAAAACAAAACAAACCGAACATATAGAATCATGCCCAGATTTGAAGAAAAACATAATGACTACTAGATTTGATGGAAAATCTACAAACAATAGTAGTGCCCAAAATAAAATAAGAAGATAACCATGTTGGATAAAACTATAGAAGGTGGTAGATCATAGACACCAAGCTCTGATACCATGTGATAAACCACATGTATAGAAAGATAACTAAAATAACCTCCTATCTATGAATCCAACAACATATCAAACATAATAAGAACATAAAGAGAAAAGGAAACTTGAGAGCACAAGATGATGATCACATGTTATGACTTAAGAGACACTCTTGGAATTATTATATACTAAGATATATGGATGAATTACTCTCACATATTGCATGTGGGATAATATAATTCTCATTTTTATCATCTCTTTATATAATATTTCTACCAAGAGTAAACTATTCTCTAATAAATATGGGATATTTGTTTTATACTCTTTTACATAAGATTGTGGACAACTTCCGACATAATACAAAGACATTATTACCTTCCAAGGATTATAATATATTCCAACAAGGGGCAAATATGTGTTGACTTGATTTGATTTCTGAAATTTCCCTCATGTCTAGTTACATTACTCTATATTACCTTGGTCGATGCTCATTAATATTCAGAATGATGAGATGGATTGGGTATTGGCCTTGACGTCAATTAAATATTAGAGCATTTGTCAATACCATGGCATTGAATTAGATCTCAATTATTGTGTTTTAGGTTCTTTCTCTGGTACATATTTTATTTTGAGTTGGCAAAGCTCTGAGATCAAACGTAGCTCCATGCTTAGTAGGTATAACCACGTTCTTAGTGTCTCTTGGAAGTTTTGTAGTCTTGGTTGGAAATTACTTATTGGAAGGTTGTGCCTTTAATGTCTTGTTAACCAGATGTACAATCATTTCTTTAACCCAATCTTCTTATAGGTTTGGGGGTTAAATCCTTTATTTGTTGAATGCTTTTGAGAGACATTCGATTTTTCATATGAGACATCGAGCTTGTAGGTTGATTTGGTGATCAAATGGAGTTTTCTCTCATGATTTATGATGTTTTATCCACATAAATGCACCTCATAGATATCTTGGCAAATATCTATGCTAACTACAACAATGAGTAGCGACTAGTGAACTTTAGTTTCCAGAATGATGGAAAATTTATGATTATTTTTGTTATTGTTGGCTTGAGTTACCATTGGTTTTTGCTTTGATTGGAATCTTTGATGAAGGTACATGGGACTTTATTGTCAACCCATTTTTATGGAAAAATACTATTCTTGTCTATAGGTGATGATTGGACATGTCACCTTGATGTGAATTACTTTTTTGAGATCGATAAGGATTGGTAGAATCTCTTCAATTCAACTTGTTGAAGGTGCCAACATTTACTAGGATTGTTTCAAATTCAGTTGCAGTTGTTTTTACATTATGAGTATAAATTAAAAGTAAAGTTGTGTTGTCTTAGGCTATGTAGGATGTTCATCTTGCAATTTGATGCAGATCAAACACTTATGGTATCTTTCAATTTGTATCCTAATGTGAAAGTTGTATACATTAGTTATTGACAATAATGTGAATGTTGTATGCATTATTTTGTGATGTTATTTTGTTAGTCATTCCCCCCTCAACAAATTGTAGGTTTTCAATATTAAGTGAACAATATTTATGGTATTATCCCTCTGGAATGTAAGTTTTTGAAATGGACAATTCAAACCTATACTACATTAGGCATGTGTGTATGTAATTTGATCAGAGGTGTGTATACTATTTGATTTATGTTAACTCTATTTTGCTATCTAATATATATGTAGCTCACCTATTTTTAAATATTGTTGATTATGAGTTTGTTTCATATTATGTCTCTATAAGAAAAACACATGCAGTTATCTATCCAAGTCAAAGAACATACACTATGTAAGTTGTGTTATAGATATTCGATCCTCAATCTCCATTGAAGTGGAAAACACTAAATGCACTGAAAGTGACAAAAAGAAAAAAAAAATGTTTTAGTAGGTTGGGAAGAACTCATTGCATGACTTACAAAGGCATATTAAATTGAGGTACTACTACTGTATAGTGGAGACAGTGGGCATTGCCTTTGTTTAAATTTTTAAGTAAATTCCACTATGAAAGAAGACGAGAATTAAGTCAATGTTTGCATTTACTAAGAACAGTCAAATTGGGATTGCCTAAAGCATCTGAGGTGTATATCAAGGAGAACCAATAATGTCATTCTTAATTATTATAAATTTCTACAAGTAAATGTACAACTTCTGGAAAAGATTCATAGCCAGTAGGTTTGTGCGACTTGAACATTTCTTTCTTTCTTTCTGTAATCCTGCTTTATTTTTATTTTTTTAAAGATTATGTGTTTCCAAGTGATATTGATGTTTGTGTTGGTACAGGACCTATTTTAAGCTATAATATTAACCAACATGATGCCAAAATTGACAAGACAAAATTGTTCTAGAGTATTTACTGGGTTGATGCTCTGAAAGGGTTCATAGGATAGGATAAGGTCTGAGGATTATGATTAAATAAATATTAGACCAGTAAACAAATATTTTTTGTAGATGATTTACAACCCATAACAATATATATCTTGTGCAAACGCCTTCTGGGAAGAAGATGAAAATGAATAGGTGTATCTTTGATTGTCATTGTATACTTGTGTTAGCTCACTTTTTCCATATATAAACGGTTTTACAACTCAACATTGTGAATTTATTGCCCTATCAATATTTATTTCCACACAAGCAACTAGAAACTAAAGACGATTGTGACTTCATAATTTGGGGTGTGTTAAAGGATTATAATAGCAACATTCGACCACACTTTGGTGTGACAATTAGAGTTCCATCTATTTCACCAAAGATCCAATTCAACATTAGCAAAACAAACACATTGAGATACACATGTACTTCATTATAAAGCTCATTCATGATCAAGTTCTTGAAGTGATATTTTTCCCAACACATGATCAAGTTGCTTCCATTTTCACAAAGTCTCTTACAAAAGTGAAGTTTTCCAAACTTTGATTTATGTTAGGAACTCAAGAAGTTGACATTAATGGGGGATAGGCTCTAATGCCTCCTTCCTTCTCCTATTTGTGTAACCTTAGTATATACTTCAATCCTATCCCAAGTTGTTCTTAACGGGGGATGTTAGGATATTTATACACTTAGGAGTTAGTTAAGATCAACCTGGTCTAATGTGTCTTTAGGTAAATATTTGTTTCTTTAGTATGCATTAATATGCATTTGTAGTTATCTAATTTGACAATTATGATATGTTCTAGACATAGTGTGATCCGACAACTCATATTATCCTCGATACTAATGTATATTGATCCATGGATTAATACCATATTGGTCCATGATCTCTATTTAAAGAGCATGTAGGGTCATTTTCTGATGATCGATTGTGAGGAAATCTTATGTACAATTGTTTTCTTTTGTATTAATAAATTACCTCAAATGGTTGCGTTGGTTGGGGCTGTGGATTGTTTCCATCTTCAAGGTTTTTAACCACATAAAAACATTGTTGTGATGATTTTTGATATGGTTTCATGAGTAGTTTCTTAATGTGTTCGTCTTGTCTTGGAATACCATGTTTTTTCAAACACGGGTTCCAACTACATAATGCAATGATATCTACAATGAAACCTAAAATTGGATGTAAATTATCAAGGAAAGGGAGAAAATGACACGAAAATGATTGATGCATTGTAGGAAATGATTGTTGAAATGTACAATGAGGCCAATCAACCGAAGGATCTAGGACAAAGAAAAAAAAACTAAAGGAAATTCAATAAACCAATGAAGAATAAGACCCATAGTTGTAGTTTTCTCGAGAAGTACAAACCCAACTTTGCAAACTCAAACCATTAACACTCAAATAATAATTGCACTACAAAGACTCCACAATTCACTAAAGACAAATGGTCCACTTTTCAATAGAACCATCCTAGGGAATTAGACCATGAAAAAACACAAGCATACCTAGCTAGGATGACAATTTTGGAAGGAAATTGGAGGACGAAATTAAAATCCTTTGTTCAATTCAAAGGATATGTTCTAGAGTTAATTTGAAACCTAGGTCCTTCATTTGGAAAAATAAGCTAGAGTTTAAT
>SNQJ01S0000702.1:52312-106720 GCA_010110895.2 Picea sitchensis
ATTTCCTCTTTGATGGGTTTGATATCCAATTTGTTTTCCATATTACTGAGGGTCAAATTGTTGGTTAGTTTTTCTTCTAGCTCTTTAATCCTATCTCTCAAGTTGTGATTTTCTTCAACCCCTCCTTCTTGGGTTGATTGTTTCAAATTGTTGGTTAGTTTTTCTTCTAGCTCTTTAATCCTATCTCTCAAGTTGTGATTTTCTTCAACCCCTCCTTCTTGGGTTGATTGTTTCAAATTGTTGGTTAGTTTTTCTTCTAGATCTTTAATCCTATCTCTCAAGTTGTGATTTTCTTCAACACCTCCTTCTTGAGTTGATTGTTTATGTTTTTCCATTTCTTGAATTCTATCCTTCATTGTCTACAATTCACTCTTGAACCCTAAGAATCTATCCTCTATTTGAGTTTGAATGGTATCTTTAATTTTTTTATCAATCATTGCCTCTAGCTCTATTTTGAGTTTTACATATCTTTCTTCACTCCTTTTTTCTAATGTTTCTAACTCTATTTGGATTTTGGCATCTCTCTCTTCTCTTTTTTTTTTTCTACTGATTCCATATAATCATAAAGGATCTCTACGGTGATTTTGGATCTCTAGGGTGATTTTGAGGGGCCTCCCCTTGTTAGGGTGAGTTTTTGGAATAGATGGTGGAGTGCTCATATTGAAAAGAAGAGAAAAAGATGTAACAATTATTATTATGGATAGACTTTATCTCTCAAATCAACTTTTACTTCTAAAACTTAAAATAAAAAAAATAAAAAATATATATTTAAATCTCTTTAAGTAAAATTAAAATTGAATCAAAGTAAAAAGTGACTCACCTCATTTCAGATGTCCAAATGTTCAACCCTTTGAAGAAGCCAAAAAATAATTTATGAAGAAGACAGAGAAGTCTAGAGAAACTACAGAGATTATTCTCGGTAAAAAAAAGTAAAAACTACACAGATTATTCCTGTTCAAAACCCTAGATATATAATCTTAGAAATAAAATATCTCCTAAAAAATAAATAAACAAAAAAGTATTATTCTTGTTCAAAACCCTAGATATATAATCTTAGAAATAAAATATCTCCTTATATATATATATATATATATATATATTATTGGCATTGAAAACCCTATATATATAATTTTATAAGAAAAAAAAAAAGTATTATTCCCGTTCAAAACCCCAGAGATATAATTTTAAAATGGCAGAGATCTAGTATGCCTGTTCCAAACCGCAGAGAAATATTAATTTCAAAACAACAAAAAAGTAATATTCCATTTCAAAACCACAAAGATATTATTCTCATTCAAAACAACAAAGAAATATATATGTAAAAACCTTGAGCTATTTGGAGATTGGATACCCAAATATTAAGATGGTAATGGATATGAGATATTACATCATGTTTTGGATCTATAGCATTGTTGCATCGTAAATAATGAATAAATGTTATGCATTGATGTACGGGATTGTACTCCAATTTAATGGAATAGTAATTTGTACATACTATTAAATTATAATAAATAAACATTATATAAGATAACCTCACTTAATAAGGTCTCCTTGTGATTGTTTGTGCAATAGAATATTCACGATCAATTTGCATCTAATCCACATTACATTGTCTTTTCAATCGAGTTTGGTTTGGTTGGCTAGCATAGAATATTCACGATCAATTTGCATCTAATCCACATTACATTGTCTTTTCAATCGAGTTTGGTTTGGTTGGCTAGCATTTAGGTAGTAATGGATTCCAAAGTGCTATATAAATTGACAAATTATAAAAGAGCTTTTTGGGTTTTTTTATTTGATAGCCTTATATAGAGGCAAGGCATTAGATTGTCTTTTCAATGAGTTTGGTTTGGTTTGGTTGGCATTTAGGTAGTAATGGACTCCAAAGTGCTATATAAATATAAATTGACAAATTATAAAAGAGATTTTTGGTTTTTTTTGAGTTTTTTGATTTGATGGTATTATATAGAGGCAAAGCTTTTGTGAAATATATTCGCATTGAAATAAAATTGGATAAAGTTCACTATTTGTTTTCCTAAATAAATGAAATTTTTAAGTTTTAGTATTTTTTTATATATATTTTTATTTAATTTTGTTAGGTAGTAATGAATTCCAAAGTGCTATATAAATTAACAAATTATAAAAGAGTTTTTTTTGTTATATTTTTATTTAATTTTGTTAAGTAGTAATGGATTCCAAAGTGCTATATAAATTAACAAATTATAAAAGAGGTTTTTTTTTATTTTTTTTATTTGATAGTATTATATAGAGGCAAGGCTTTTGTGAAATATATTCGCATTGAAATAACATTGGATAAAGTTCACTATTAGATTATTATTTTTACTAGATAAATGTAATTTTTAAGTTTTAGTATTTTCTTTTATATATTTTTATTTAATTTTATTTGAAATTTAATAAAAAATTATTAGATTATTATTTTTACTAGATAAATGTAATTTTTAAGTTTTAGTATTTTCTTTTATATATTTTTATTTAATTTTATTTGAAATTTAATAAAAAATTATTAGATTTGTTAATTTGAATGATTAAATTTATGTAATAAAAATRCTTTAAAATTTTTTCAATGTGCTAAATCAACTTATACATTTAAAAATATAATTTAAATAATATAAAATTACCATTTCATCCAAATTTATGTAACTTGATTCAAATTAAAAATACCAAAACTATCTTAGTAATATCATAATCAATATATAGAAACTTAGAGAGACAAAGTCAATATCATGTCAATTTATAGCAATTCTTAGAAGGACAAGGTTGATATCACATCAATATAAAGACAAGGGCAGCAGYTCACACATCAATATAAAGCTGCTGTGGGATTTCAGRAACTTCGTCTTCTCACGCATAACAATGTTGAAATTCTTACATGGCAACCAGATATCCATTAAAACGACAAATTGAAGGTGAATAACTTGTAATCGATATCCATTAAAACGACAAATTGAAGGTGAATAACTTGTAATCCGTCGAGTACAGCAATGGCATGGCTTTATTTCTACCAGTATTTCATTTACGCTCGAGCACTGTAACCAGAAATCCTCCCTTCGTTCCATACTCGATGCGTTCACTCAATCTCTTCCCCATTGTTTCTCCGCATCTCTGGAACAACGCATCCATTACTTCTTCTCCGAAATGGTATTTCAGCAGACTTTCCAACGCCGCTCGTAGTTGCTTAGCAAGCTTTTTCCCATACGCTTCCTTTGCAGAAGCCGAACCAGTCATGGCATCTATCTCCTCTTTTGTAAATGCGTCCGATTTTCTCAGGAGCTCCAGTCGTTGTATTTCAAACGAACCTTCTATTGCTACTTCACTGCTCACTTCCTCCGGACATGGACAAAACATGGGCATGTTGAACGAGTCCACAGCTTCCTCCTCGATCAAACCCTGCAACAATAATAATGGCTTAATTTGTAATAATTCAATTCAACCCCAAACCGACAGGAAATAATCCACAGGGAGTAGTATAAATTTTAAACACCTGAGATGCCAAATCCTTCAAACTGCTTTCCAACGTTTCCCAGCCGAAGGCAATGAAACCCTGATCATTTGGATCGCGAGATGTTCGACCCGTTAACAGCAAAAACATGCGGCCTCCCCGAACCATCTCCTCTGCCCGGGCTTTCAGAAACGCGTTGAAATCCTTCTGATATTGACGAAAATAAGCTTCTCCAACAGTGGGAGATCCTCCGGCAGAGATTTTGCCCTTGTTCCATGTCACTGAATTCTTTTCTAAAACCTCAGAGGGAACCTAATCATAACACAGTAAATTCACTATATGCACCGCCTCGAAATGATGATATATCCAATATATATAAACAGTAGACAATCCCATGTAAACCCCATATCATATCCAGGTTTAAATGGGTATGTCTTAGTAATGAAAACATACCTGAGAAAGCCAGTGAAGACTGTACGAAGAATGAACGAAATGAAGACTCTTGTCTGGAAATAGCCTTCCGTAGAATGACCCCGGTACTCCTGCTGAGAAATATGATCTAGCCGGGTAATTCCCATCAGTCTCTACTGAGGGAGGCAGGGTCCTAAAGAGCGAATTGAAATCAGTGGAAGGAAGATCATTGAAGAATACTTGGAACTGCGGAACAGGATTGCCCGCTGACAAATATTTGGCTTCGAGAACCTTTATAATATTTTCAGTACCCAAGAGAGCATTAGGTCCAGACGAACAACCCAGCTCTGCGATGCAAAATGTTTTGCATTCCATCATTTTCATGGATAAAATGCTTTCCTCCAACATAGGCTCTACCAGGTCTAATGCCCTCTTCTGCAATATTGTGTTATTCTATTAGATCATTTGGGAGATAATATGAAAAAATTTCAAATCGTATGAATAACAGGGAAAATTATTGAATTAAAACGCAAAACCTGTAAGATAGTGGAATTCTGAGCATAGCTGGAGTCTCCAAGGCCGGCGTTCATATGAAACATTTTCTCCATCTCCATTCTCGTCGACCTCACAGCCAAATCCTGCAACACTCAGATCGGTAGCTCAACGGAAGCATTCGATGAGATTTACAGGTTTGTGACTGCTCCAGAAATCCATCGGGCTTATAACTCCAACCCCGGTCAAAGTTGGGAGTCTGGCCGGAACACGAGATATTGAATTTATGGTCCTTTCAACTTCAAAATAAATAAATAAGCGATTGCATTCGGAATTTTCCTGGAACACGATATATTGAATTTATGGTCGTGATGTGATGCGTTTGACTACGCAAACATTATATACTATTAACAGAGAAATAAATTTGTAGACGTTGAGATATATGTTGTCGATAATACCATCGTTTGATATATATATATATTACTCTGTTAATATTAATAGTATATAATGTTTGCGTTTAATAGATATTTTGACTTATGCAAACATTATATATTATTAACAGAGTAATAAATTTATATATATATATCATCGTTTGATATATATATANTCTGTTAATATTAATAGTATATAATGTTTGCGTTTAATAGATATTTTGACTTATGCAAACATTATATATTATTAACAGAGTAATATATATATATATAACGATGGTATTATCGACAACATATATCTGATGGTATTATCGACAACATATATCTCAACGTCTACAAATTTATTTCTCTGTTAATAGTATATAATGTTTGCGTAGTAAAACGCATTACATCACGACCATAAATTCAATATATCGTGTTTCAGGAAAATTCCGAAGGCAATCGCTTATTTATTTATTTTGAAGTTGAAAGGACCATAAATTATATATATATATATATTAATTTTTAGTTTTTTAGTTTTTAAATTATTTGTTGAAATGATTTATCTATTAAAAATATTATGTTTGGTTTTAGAGTAATAAATTTAAATTTTTTTTAATTGGTTAAGAATTCAATTTTTTTAGATATAAGGAAATATGTTGACTATAAAAGATTTAAAAGTATTTAGTAAGTGAAATTTTGTCTTTTATGATTTTTATAGAAGATTTAAAAGTATTTAGTAAAGTGAAATTTTGTTCTTTATGACATCACTAGTTTATAAGATTATTAATCATTGATTTTAGATGGCAAAATTTTCTTTGAATAATAATGATAAGTTACCTCAATTAACAAATAATAATAATCTATTAAAAATATTATGTATTGGTTTTAGAGTAATAAATTTAAAATCTTTTTAATTGGTTAAGAATTCATTTTTTTTTAGATATAAGGAAATAAGTTGACTATAAAAGATTTAAAAGTATTTAGTAAGGTGAAATTTTGTCTTTTATGATTCCTATATGATTCCTATAGAAGATTTAAAAGTATTTAGTAAAGTGAAATTTTGTTTTTTATGACACCACTAGTCTATAAGATTATTAATCATTGATTTTAGATGGCAAAATTTTCTTTGAATAATAATGATAAATTACCTCAATTAGCAAATAATAATAATGATATCTTTACTAAATGTTGACAATTAAATTATGATACATTTTTTCCTTTTAAAAAAACACCACATAAAATTAAAAAATAAAATAAAAAATAATTATAACCAATATTAATACTAAAATTTAAAAAAAACACTACATAAGAAAATATAATTATAACTAACATTAATACTAAAATTTTACACTATCTTATATGTCTTTACATTTTAGTATAATGTTTTAAAATAAGTACTCTTTCATTTAACATTATTTATTTTTATATCTAAATATTTGATTACACAAATTTTGTAAAATTTTAAAAAAACACTACATAAGAAAATATAATTATAACTAACATTATTACTAAAATTTTACACTATCTTATATGTCGTTACATTTTAGTGTAATGTTTTAAAATAAGTACTCTTTTATTTAACATTATTTATTTTTATATCTAAATATTTGATTACACAAATTTTGTATTAATCTCATATGACTTCATTGTTATGAACAATAACAAACAATTATCAAATTATCTCAAAACTTTAACATTATTTATTTCTATATCTAAATATTTGATTACACAAATTTTATATTAATAACAAACAATTAATGAATTATCTTAGAACTTTAACATTATTTATTTCTATATCTAAATATTTGATGACACAAATTTTGTATTAATCTTATATGACCTCATTGTTATGAACAATAACAAATAATTAATGAATTATCTCATAACTTTTTTAACTCTACAACAATAATTTGAGTGGTTCTAACTCTAAAGCAAGCAACTCTGAACTCTCCATTCTTCCTAACAAAATTATCGTGCTTCTTGTTGTGAATCTCATCCAAAAACTTACAAAAAAAAAATCTTGATGAAATTAAAAAGAGATAAATCTCGATGAGATTATTAGTGTTATTATTATTTAGATATGGAAAAATTAAGAATAAAAAATAAAAATAATAAAAATTGCTTTTATATAAATATAATGGAAAATCTAACATTATAAAACTTATCAAAATTTTAAATGATTAAAATATACAAAAAATTAATATTAAAAAATAGATTAAAAATAATAAAAATGATTCTTATATAAATATAATGGAAAATCTAACATTGTAAAACTTATTCAAATTTATATAATAGTAAATCTAACATTGTAAAACTTATCAAAATTTTAAATGGATAGGATATAGAAAAATTAATATTAAAAAATAGATTAAAAAAATAAAAATAATAAAAATTACTCTTATATAAATATAATGGAAAATCTAATATTGTAAAACTTATCCAAATTTTTAATAATTTATTATAATGGAAAATCTAACATTGTAAAATTTATCTAAATTTTAATAATTTATTATAATGGAAAATCTAACATTGTAAAATTTATCCAAATTCTAATGATGCATTACTATGTTAGAATATTAAAAATTAAAAATGAATGTACAATTACCAAATGCCATCCTTGCTTATTTTAAACATGTTTCAATTTAAAAGAAGATAAAACTATTTAATGAATGGAATAAGTTATTCATGGACAAATAAAATCAAGTTTCATTTCTCTCATAGATTAGTAATAAATGAATAAATTTACTTATCTTCTAAACTAGTCACTCACTCTTTATTAGTAAGAAAACATGATGTAGGAGCATCGCTGTCACTCGCATGGAGCAATACCCATCAACGTCTAGGAATCTGTACAGGAGCTCAACGCTGGCAATTACAACAGATATTTTGAAGATCACCTTAACTCAGTGCCAAAATTAATCTCTTGAGGCACACTTGGAATCAGGCCGGGAAAATTTGGAGGCATGATTGGACGATTACGAGAAAAATGGGAGACTCCATTATGGCTCTGGACTGCGCCTGGTCCAGATAGTCGTTAGGTTAATTTTTTGAGTAGACAAGTAAACAGGGGGGGGACTCTAAGAGCCCTCTGTGATAAATAGAGGTTTAGTGCGCCCGAATAAAGAGAGTAGATAGTTAGTAGTTGGCTGGAATATAAATTAGGAGAATATTTCAGTAGTTTTTGTTGTTCATTTACAGTTGTAACCATTTTTCACTTATGAATAGAACAAAGGAAAATTGATCCAATTCATGGTGTGAACATTGTTTGCAATTCTTTGTATTGTGTTTTAATGAATGAATGAATCTCATTTTGAGTAAATGGAACTATGAATGTTAGGATAAGTTTCATTTTTTTTCTCTTCTATTTAAGTAGTGCAAGGTGTGCACACAGAACGCAAGGAGTGCGTTAAAGGGATTTGTCTCGATTCCAAAGCTTAGAAGAGATAACACGAAAATTTCCCTTTGCATGGAGTGCAAAGGGACTGGTGGGAGGCATGCACAGTCGTCCACAAGAACCCTAACCTTGCGTGAAGATGTTGTGCAAGGAGTGCACAGATCTGAGATTCGACTAAGCGTCGAAGAGTTAGGAAAGGAGAACGTTAGGAGGGTGAGGGGAGTTTCTCTTCGAGAAAACCCAAGGATCTGAGTTATCGAAATCCCTGAAAATGCAAGGCGTGCATCGGGAAATGAAAGTCTTTACGAGACCAAGCTCAGGAGGAATAACACTTTCATAAGTGTTGACGAGATCCAAGAAACGGACTCGCGGGAAGGAAAAAGGTCGAAGCCTTTGAATCCTTCGAAAATATTCCAAGTCTGAAGAAAGCGTAAGCTAAAGAGGAAGTAGCTCAACCATTGAACCTGAGCGCTAGAGAATCAAAACCATCCATGAGGAGGGACATGTGGAAAATGATTAGTGTTTAGCTGACTCACATTGTGGAGGAGTCAAGGGGCAGAACGCTAAGAATTCGCGAAGCCCGAATCTGCAACTTGATCTAAGTCGTTGGATCCAGGAGAGATCTGGAACGTTGATTGTCCAGGGTGAAATATCGACATTTCGGGGATTGGAGGATCGAAGGTGACAAGTCTTTCGACTTTGTGAAACGTGAAGTCCCGAAATCATCATGACTGTCAGTTCTAAGGAGAGACCTGGACCGTTGATCCAATGCCATCACAATTTCGGCTATCGAGAGAACGGAGGCAAGGAGACTCCAAAGTCGTGAAGTGAGAAACGTCGACTTGATTGAAACCGTCGATCAAGGGAAGATCTGGACTGTAGATCTTGGGTCATCGTGATTTCAACTATCACGTGAATGGAGGTAGCAGCACTCCTAGGGTCATGAAACACAAAATCGCGATGCACCTTTCGCTTGAGCGCATGGTCACTGCTAGTGGTCACAAGGTTGAAAGGGCTTAGTAGAGAAGAGCTAGCACCCATTTGGCATTGAGGTTTGAACAATGCTTGGGAAAGAAGCCACGGGTCTCAGGCGACTAACGCATTTGGGGAAAAGGACCTGTGTAAGTGGGTTTGGGGTCTAGCAGATCCCTGGAGAGTCAATCAAACTCAGTATCTTGATCGATCCTAGACCAGGAGGTCGCGCAACCCTTAGGAGGGAAGGGGGGTCTGCATCAAGTGGTTTCAGAGCAGAATTTTTTCTTTCAGACAGCAGGCAAAAGAAAGGAGAAAAAAGAGCTCGAAGTTGTACTCTGTGTGTGACAGATAGTGAACACAATGCCACCAAGGAGACTAGTGGAACCACCATTGGCCAATCGAGCTGTAGAAAGTGAGATGCAAGAACTTTGTGCAAGATTAGAGGCGATGGGGGCAGCGCAGAGACGAGCACCTGATGCTGGAGATGTCAGTGATGTAGAAAGCGAAGAAGCAGTGGGTGAGAATGTTGTTGAAGAAGTTGCAGGAGAGGATGTTGTCGAAAAACACTTGTTGAGAGTAGTTTCCAGATTGGGAGGCAGAGCCAAGATGGAGGTCCCAATGTATGAAGGAAATTTAGATGTCGAAGAGATATTGGATTAGATAAGATCCATGGACAAATATTTTGACTATGAAGACGTCGATGAGGAAAGAAGGGTGAGACATGTTGTCACTCGACTAAAAGGACATGGAACGCTGTGGTGGGATGAATTGCAGGCTAAGAGAAGAAGCAAAGGCAAGCAGAATATAAAGAGTTGGGACATAATGGTATCCAAGTTGAAAGATAAGTTCATGCCTAAGGATTATCAGATCAATCTGTTCAGGAAAATGCAAAACCTGAGACAGAAAGGGATGACAGTTAAGGAGTACCTAGAGGAGTTCTATAGGCTAAACATCAGAATTGGACACAGAGAGAGAGATGAAGAAAAAGTAGCCAGATATATAAATGGCCTGAGATATGAAATCCAGGATGAGCTCAACATGATGTCAGTAAGAACAGTGGAGGATGCTTATCAATTTGCGCTGAAGGCAGAGGAGAAGTTGGCCAGGGAGGGAGAGGTAAAAGCTCGGTCCCAAGAAAAAGCAAGGGATTTACCCATGAAAAAGCACATAAGTCTAAGGATGAGATTGAGAAACCACACAGTCACTTGGAAAAAGGAGGAAGTTCCCGAGAAAGACAGGGTGGTGGAAGAAATTCTTCCATAGGAAGAGGAAGAAGACAAGGAGGAGACGTAAGATGTTATGCCTGTGGAAAGATAGGACACATGTCTTGGGAATGCCCCGAGAAAAATAAAGAAGGAGGAGGTGAAGCTCACATTTCAGAAGAACAAAGAAGAGATGTTGAAGCAAAAGGAGTAGAGGATGGGAGATCCCTAATGTTGAGGAAAGTTCTCTTAAAACCAGAGGCAGAAGTTGAAAGGCCAGTGCAGAGGAATAGTCTCTACAAAACAACTTGCAAGACTTAGGACATAGTATGCAAGGTGATAATTGATAGTGGGAGTAGTGACAACTTAATATCCATAGAGATGGTGGAGAAATTGGAGCTGGAGACAACTGCACATCCAAAGCCATACAAAGTCTCATGGCTGCAGAAAGGACTCCAGGTAATGTTTACTAAACAATGCTTGGTTGAATTTAAGATAGGAGGATATAGAGATGAAATTATTTGTGATGCAATTCCCATGGATGTATGCCATATCCTATTGGGAAGACCATGGCAGTTTGACAGGAATTTCATTCACGATGGGAGAAAAAATACATACACATTAGAGAAGAATGGTAGAACACACATGTTGCTTCCAATAGAGGAGAAGAAAGCAAGAGAGGAGGCCATCACAATCGTACTTCTCATGAGTGGGACGGAACTCCTGAAAGAAGTCAAAGAAGAACAGGAGATGCAGTTTGTTGTAGTGAGGAAACCCAGGGTTATCCTTACAAGTACTTCGATGGAGGATTTTCCTGAAGAATTTCAAGAATTGTTGGATAATTGTTGGATAATTTTGCCTAACTCATTTCCACCCATTAAAAGTATCAGTCACCATATTGACTTGATAACAAGAGAAAGGTTGTCGAACAAAGAAGCATATAGATTAACACCTCAAGAGAATGAGGAAGTGAAGAACCAAGTCCAGGAATTGTTAGACAAGGGTTTGGTCATAGAAATCTTGAGTCCATGTGCAATACCAACTGTGTTTATTCCAAAGAAGGATGAAGGATGGAGGATGTGTACAGAATCAAGATCAATTAACAAGATCACCATCAGGTATAGATTTACTTTACCAAGAATAGATGAATTAATGGATTGTTTAAGTGGATCAAATTTCTTTTCTAAGATAGATTTGAAAAGTAGATATCATTAGATAAGAATGAGAGAAGGTGACGAGTGTAAGACAAACTTTAAGACAAATGAAGGTTTGTATGAGTGTCTTGTTATGCCATTTTTCTTAACAAATGCCCCGAGTACTTTTATGAGGCTGATGAAGAAATACTGAAAGATTTCATTGGCAAGTTTGTGGTTGTGTATCTGGATGATATACTGATCTTTGGCAGGACTAAATAAGAGCATTTGAGGAACCTGTCACTAGTGATGAGGAGGCTACAATAGGAAAAGATGTTGATAAATATGAAGAAGTCCTCTTTTATGAATGCATAACTCATTTACTTGGGTTTTGTGATCTCTTCAAATGAACCGAAGAAGGATCCAGAGAAGGTGAAAGAAATCAAAGAATGGTCGTCACCAAGGAGTATGTTTGAGGTAAGGATATTCCATGGATTAGCAATGTTCTATAGGAAGTTCATCGGAGACTTCAGTGGAATTTGTGCACCAATGATGGATATAGTGAAGAAGAAGCATAAGTCTTTTAAATGGATAGATGAAGCCGAGAGGAGCTTCAATATATTGAAGGATAAAATAACAGAATGACCAATTCTGGTCTTGTCGAATTTTGAAAAGACATTTCAGGTGAGATGTGATGCAAGTGGAGTTGCAATAGGAGCATTCTAGAGCCAGGACAATAGACCTGTTGTGTATTTCAGTGAGAAGCTGAATGAAACCAAGAGAAAATACTCCATGTATGATAAAGAGTTTTATGCCATAATTCAAGCCTTGAAGAAGTGGAGACATTACCTTGTCCCACAGGAATTTGTCTTGTATAACGATACCCAGGCAGGAAAAGTTGAATCAAAGGCATGCAAAATGGGTTGAGTTTATGCAGAATTTTACTTTTTTCATAAAACATATCACTGGGAATGCTAACAAGGTTGTTGATGCATTAAGCAAGAGATGCTTGATTCTGCAGGAATTTCAGGTGAAGACCTTGGGGTTTGAACACCTTAAGGACATGTATTGTGATGATACAGATTTGAAGGAAGCATACAAAGCATGTGCAAACCCTGTGCTGAGAGACAAAAGCCAGTGGATATAGTACATGATTCAAGATGGATTGTTGTTCAAAGGAAATCAATTGTGCATACCAAAATGATCAATGAGGGATAATCTTTTGAAAGAAAAGCATAGTGGAGGATTGGATGGACATTTTGACCATGATAAAACATTTGCACAATTGAGCAGTTCATACTATTGGCCAGGTATGAGAATGGAAGTGATAAAGTTTGTGAACAAATGTAGAATCTGCCAACATGCAAAAGGAAAAAGACAAAACACTGGATTGGATCAACCATTTCCATTACCAGAGAGGCCTTGGGATGCAATAAGCATGGATTTTGTGTTGGGACTACCGAGAACACAAAGAGGATTTGATTCCATATTTGTGGTGGAGGATAGATTTTCAAATATGGCACATTTTATCCCATGCCAGAAGACTAGTGATGCAACACATGTTGCAAATATGGTTTTCAAGGAAGTTGTAATACTTCATGGCCTACTCAGAAGCATTGTCTCGGACAGAGACACAAAATTTGTTGGTCACTTTTGGAGAACACTGTGGAAGAAGTTGGGGACAGATTTGTCCTTCAACTCAACTTATTATCCTCAGATAAATGGATAGACTGAGGTGGTGAACAAAAATTTGGGAAACTTATTGAGGAGTCTGGTCACTAAACACCATAATCAGTGGGATCAGATTCTACCGCAAGAAGAATTTGCATGCAATGACTCACCAAACAGGAGCACTAGAAAGGTCCCATTCCAAATATTGTATGGAATGAAACCGAGGGGAGTATTTGAGTTGAGAGACTTGGAACAGAGTGATATTAGGAGTGTTGGAGCAGAAGATTTTGCTGCAGAAATGCAGAGGCTCCATAGCCAGATTAGAGGACAGTTGCAGAGTTCTAACCAAGAGTACAAGTGTAGAGAGGATCAACATTGCAGAAAACTTCAATTTGAAGTAGGAGATCAGTTTTGGCACATCTCCGAAAAGAGAGGTTCCCTAGGGGAACATAAATAAGTTAAAGATGAAAAAGATAGGACCATGTAAGATCTTGAGGAATTTTGATGCAAATGCCTACGAGATTGAGCTACTAGATGGTGTGGGCATATTTCCCATATTCAATGCTTTAGACCCGTATCCTTACAGGAAATACGACACGGAGGGATTAGAAGATCAAGAGAAGATCTAGTGGGAGAAACAAATGCCTATAGCAGAAAAACCACAGATGTTGAAGATTGTTGATTAGAGGATTGTCAAAAAGACCAGGATGAAGACCTATTTTGAATATCTGGTCAAGTGGAAGGGACACCTAATAGAAGATGCCAGTTGGGAAAATGAAGCTCCTATCCAGAAGCATGGAAAGTCAGTGCAAGAGCTCATGGACAGGAGTCCATGAATTTTGTCAAGGGGAGTACTTGATGCAGACCACCCTTCCCTCCTAAGGGCTACTCTCATTGACTCTTTGGGTCTCTGGTAGACCCCAAACCCACTTACACAGGTCATTTTCCCCAAATACACAGGTCGCCTGAGACCCACGGCTTCTCCCCCAAGCGTTGTTCGAACCTCAACGCCAAACATGCGCTAGCTCCTCTCTGCTAAGCCCTTTTTCCCTTGTGACCACTAGTGGTGACCATGCGCTCGAGAGAAAGGCACGCCACAATTTCACGTTTCACGACCCTAGGAGTGTTGCTACCCGTGTTCACCCGATAGCCGAAATCATGATGACCCAAGATATACGGTCTAGATCTTCCCTTAATCAACAACTGCGGTCAAGCCAACATTTCACGCTTTGCGACTTTGGAGTCTCCTTGCCTTTGTTCTCCCGATAGTCGAAAATCGTGATGGAACTGGATCAACGGTCCAGGTCTCTCCTTAGAACTAACGATCATGATGATTTTGGGACTTCGCGTTTCATGAATTCAAAAGAATTTTCACCTCTGATCCTTCGATCCTCTGATCCCTGAAATGTTGATATTTCACCCTGGACAATCAACGGTCCAGATCTTTCCTGGATCCAATGACTCAGATCAAGTCACGGATTCGGGCTTCGCGAATTCTTAGCGTTCTTCCCCTTGACTCCTCCATAATGTGAGTCAGCTAAACATTGATCTTTCACCATACGTCCCTCCTGATGGACGGTTCTGATTCTCTAGTGCTCCGACCGAACGACTGAGATCCTTCCTCTTTAGCTTACACTTTCTTCAGACTTAGAAGATTTTCGAAGGATTCAAAGGCTTCGACCTTTTTCCTTCCTGGGAGTCTGTTTCTTGGATCTCATCAACACTTATGAAAGTGTTATTCCTCCTGATCTTGGTCTCGTGAAGACTTCGATTTCCCGGTGCACTCCTTGCGTTTTCAAGGATTTTGACAACTCAGATCCTTGGGTTTTCTCAAAGAGAAACTCCCCTCTCCCTCCTGGCGTTCTCCTTTCCTGAATCTTTGATGATTAGTCAAATCTTAGATCTGTGCACTCCTTGCGCCAGATCTTCATGCAAGGTTAGGGTTCTTGTAGACGACTGTGCACGCCTCGTAACAATCTCTTTGCATCCTTGCAAAGGGAAAGTTTCGTGTTTTCTCTTCTGAGCTTCAGAATCGAGATAGATCTCGTTAACGCACTCCTTGTGCTCTGTGTGCACACCTTGCACTACTTCAATAGAAGATAAACAATTGAAACTTATCCTAACATTCACAGTTCCATTTACTCAAAATGAGATTCATTCATTCATGAAAACTCAATACAGAGAATTGCAAACAATGTTCACACTATGCATTGGATAAATTTTCCTCTTTTCTATTCATAAGTGAAAAATGGTTACAACTATAAATGAACAACAAAAACTACTGAAATCTTCTCCTAACTTCTATTCCATCCAACTACTGACTATCCACTCTCTTTATTCAGGTGTAAAAAACCTCTATTTATCACAAAGGGCTCTTAGGGTTCCCCCCTTGGTTACTTGTCTACTCAAAAACTTAACCTAACGACTATCTGGACCAGTCGCACTCCAGAGCCATAGTGGAGACTCCCATTTCGTTCGTAATCTTCCAAGCGTGCCTCCAAATTTTCCCAGCCCGATTCCAAGCCTTCCTCAAGAGATTAATTCTGGCGCAAAGTCAAGGCGGCCTTCAAAATATTTGTTGTAACTGCCAACGTTGAGCTCCCGTACAGATTCCTAGACGTTGATGGGTCTTGCTCCACATGAGTGACAATGATGCTCCTGCATCAAAACATCATACATAATAATATCATGATTGAAAATTGATCTATAAACTACCATGGATAGTTCACTTAAACAATTTGTCACACTATATCTTACAATATTCTACAATCTCTTATTAGGAATTGTGTATAGACCGATCACCATGGTATTGCTAAAACCCATTATAAATTGTGTATAGAATGATCACCATGGTATTGCTAAAACCCTAGACAAGGTAAATCCATAGTTTATAATCAAACTCTAGGTTCCTAACTCAGGGTAATAGTGTTGCACCAAACTAAAGGATATCAAAAAGATCATTGGTGAGAGTGCTTGGGAATACAATCCATGATTCCATGACCCGATCAATAGACTATATTACCCTATTCATGAAACCCAACTCAAATAATGGTTAATTTAGGGTCTCTTTCCCTTTAGCAGAGTGCCACGTATGCAACAAAAGTGGACCATGTAATGGGAAGCATTGGGTGAAGCTATGAATATTGAAGCCATGAATGGGTATCCTAGGAAAATCCGAGAAAATGTTGCATCTATACCTTCGACTACTGCAACTCCTAAATTTTCATAATTCTCATCCCAGTTGTCAACTTTAAAGAAATAGATCAAATATATTAATAGAACCAAGGTGGCTAGAGAGAAAGTTTGGTTCTTATTGTGTAATATGGAAGGACATACTACTATTGGTTTCCCAACCCCACCACCCACTACGTTTTTAGCAACCCAGGCAATGAGTATTGCGATAATTGTAACCTATGGACATCCTCCATGGCTTTTCTCAACGCTAAAAAAGTACACTTATACCCCCACTATAGTACTTTGTGAGTTCTGTAGAACAGAAATCCACAATACAAAAAACATTGTGTTCTTTACAAGCACTTGCAAAATGTTTCAAGAGAAGTTCCTTTAGAGTGGAAGAAGTTGGTAATAGCCCTAATAAAGGAGGAAGTAGAGGAGGATATGGCGAAGGTTCCTTTCGAGTGGAAGAAGTTGGTAATTACCATAATAAAGGAGGAAGTAGAGGAGGATACAGAGGAGGCTACCAAGGATGAGGTGGTAGATGAATTCTTTGTAGATGAATGGTCCCTATAAGGTGTTATAATTTCCATGAGATAAGTCATATGTGTAAAGTACCAAATAGTAATATCCAAAGCAAGAGCACAAATATTATCAAAAGAAATATAAGGGTGAGCATGATAATAATATGGGCCAAAATATGAAATATTTATTAGTCCCTGCCAAAGCAATAAATATAAGGATAGATTTTTGGTGAATCATTTTGACTTTTTAGTCTCTATCAAAAAAATTTATAATATTTTTAAATGTTTCATAATATTTAAATATTAAATTTAGTATTTTGAAAAATATAAATAAATGTTTCATAAAATATTAAAAAATTAATTTAATTTTTTCAAACTGCTAAATTTATTTATATTTTTCAAAATACTAAATTTAATAATTTGAAAAAATTAAATTAATTTTTTAATATTTTATAATAAAAATTCTATTTTATGATGGGTGGAAAAAAATGAAATGACAATTTATCTTTACTTGGATGTGAAACGGTTAGAAAAAAACTTAAAATTTCAAATTTAAAAAAAAAAATCTTAAATGTTGGCATTTATCCTTAGATATGTGGATCTGTCTTATTAGTTGATTTTTCTTTCTACACTTATTTAACCGCCTTATTAGTTGATTTTTCTTTCTACACTTATTTAATATGTGAATTTTAAAATTACTATATATATATATATATATATATATATATATATATATATATATATATATATATATATTTCCCTCTACCACCACCTATAATGTTAATTCATTTTTATCTCTGAACTTAATTAAATATTGTCCTAGATTTTAAAATTTAAAAAAAAATCTTATATACTGCCCTAAATTTAATATATATGTATAACTCAAAAAATTCTTAAATATTGCCTACCACACTTAAATATTGCCCTCCAATTTTAAAATTTAAAAAAAATCTTAAATATTGCCCTAGATTTAAAAAAAAAATAAAAAAAATTAAATATTTCTTTCAGAAAAAAAATCTTAAATATTGCCTCTACCAACGGCTATCCTGTTAATTGATTTTCCATTTTGCATTTAATACTAAGATCTCCTTTGTTATTAAATTGGATTTACAAAGAAGAGTAAAATGCTCTTTTTTTTTTTATTATATTTAATGTAAATTTGTTAACTTAATTTTTTTTGATGAATGTTAATCTAAACAGACTTTTAAAAATATTATGCAACATTTGTTTCATGCCTTTGTTATAAATATGAGAAGTTTCTCGATTATATACAACAATATACAATGTTTTTACATAGCAGCATTACAATATCCTTCCCGGAGACTCAGCAGGGTTTGATCACAAGACTTCCTCCCAACACTTGGAGAAAGGTCTTACGGAATTGTTGATTTATATGTTACAATGGGATTTTATTGCCCTTTATATAAAATTAAAATTTTCAAAGTATTTGTTAGAGATGAAAATATTGTTTAGTTGTAAAATTCCAAAAACTTTTAAAATGTTAATGTACATTGTCATTCTTAATTCATATTCATTCATTACTTTGGATTTTTATTAATTCATATTCATTGTTTTTTTTGATAGTCAACATTATTGATCAACTTGAAGTTAGTGTTACCGTTGTCATTTCATTATTGATAACATTAAAGTTAGTGTTACCTTTACACATGCAGTGGTTGAGCCTTCCCTTGCTTCGTCCCTTATCCTTGTTCACCTACTTCCCACTATCCTTTCCACCTTCTTCTTCAACAAGTGCTTCTCCAACCACTTTCCACCTTCTTCCTCGGTGAGTGCTTCTACAACCACCTCCAAACATATAGCAAGCTTCTTCTTCAACAAATGTTTCTGCAATCACCTCCAAAACTGTATCATCCATCCATACCATGATTGATTGTTGTTGGGCTATTCGTTATGACCTTTGATCCCTAAAGCACATAGAAAATAAATAGCATATGTTCTTGTATTTATCTGGAAACTCCATAAATAACATCTGTTTTGAAATATGCTTACGTTGTTGAGTGCAAATACTATGCCCTTAGACTTAGAGATCCCAATCTCCGAGTCTTTTAGGAAATTAGAGTGAGTAGACCATTTGAACACCTTTTCTTTGGTACGTTTGGTCTATAGGGGATCACTCCAACCCCAAAATGCATGAACAAGTGTGACACGAGAGTATCCAATGCAAATCGATGTGTAAGGAGATCTCCTACGTGTGAATAAATGAAACATCTCCACCTCCAAGTCCACACGTGTGTTAGTACAGGTCAAAAGGATGGCATGTGTGGCCTCTAACCTCCTCAACATGTGTGCCAATGGATATGGGAGACGGAAATGATGCCAAGTCATCAATAATCCTCCTCCACATGTGTTAAATCTAGCAAAACCAATGAGTAGGGGGTTGGCCCCCTCTCTAAATTGATAAAATAATGATAAAACACCCCTTTTCCCCATAGGTGAGAGAGGAGGAAGGGTAAAATGTTTTGTCTTCTCGTAGGTTTTCGAACAACCAATGGACATTACTACTATTATGTGATATTAGCATTTATACGTTGAACTTGCGATGTTAAAAAATAACATTAATAACAATTCATATGTAGTGTCATCCAAATAAGAAAAAGGAAATTCATTGTTGAACTTGAACTTGTTTTTCCACTTGCAAAGATTCTCGGGATTTAACCAGATATCATAGATCCAGTTTGTACCATGTTAATTAAGTAACCCTTTCCTCCTTGTTGTTGTGTAAGGAATACGTAGGTAGTGAAAAGGGGGGAAAGTGAAAGTCGCCATATCATTGGTGAGGTGATTTCTTGACCATTTCACTTGAGTGAGATAGGGGAGAGTGAAATTTCGTGTGGAGTGATCAAATCCTAAGATATACGAAGGAACACCAACCACAAAGGAAATTGTCTAGGTCCCCATCCATTTGTAGTGTCTTGCTTGTTGAAGCTTACTCTAGGCCTACAAATATTTCATAGTGTCCCCATCAATGAGTGCTTTATTTCTTAACAAGTTGCATTAGAGCCTAGAGCTCCTTGTAATATGTGGGGTAGTTTATAATTGTTCCATGAACCAGTTCAAAATAATAGCAAACAGGCTTACCTCCTTGCATCAAGAATGATCCTACAACATACCCACTTGCATATGTCTCCACTTCGAAGGGATTCTTAAAATTGGGCAATGCAAGAACTGGTGCATGACTAATCTTTCATTTTAGTTTTGAAAAAGACTTATGCTTATTCTTTCCCCACTGGAAACTCTTTCCACTGGTTGTTATGGAATGGAGTGGTGCATCCACAACTATAAAGGATTCTATCAACTTTCAAAGGTACTTTGTTTCTCCCACAAATCTCAAAACTTTAGTGACATTGGTAGAAGTTGGCCCTTTGATGATGGCCACCATCTTCGCAAGGTCAATCATGAGTTCCTCTCCACCAATCATATACCCTCAATACACTAGGGATTGTTATGAAAACTCACATTTCTTAGGCTAGTAACTCATGCTTTCTTAGAGTCTCTAACACCTTCATTATATGTGAGATATGCTCTTCCCATGTAGATCTAAAGATTAATATATTATCCAAGTACACTATTACAAATGAATCTAATAAGGGACACAATGCATCATTCACCAATTACATAAATGTAGATGGTGCATTACATAAACCAAAAGGAATTACCAATCATATGTACCTTATCTCGTCTTCAAGGTGATCTTATAGGTGCCTTCTTCTTTTACTCATTCTTGGTGATGTATCCCAACTTGAGATCCATTTGGGTGAAGCACTTGGCATGCTGCAATTGATCCAACAAAATCCTTGATCCTAGGTTGATGGCACCGATTCTTGAGGGTGATATTATCTAGGGATCTGTAAATAATACAAATTATCCAAGTCTCGTCCTTCATGGGAACTATGATTATAGGTGAACCAAAAGGTTAGGACTCCCTGCTCCAATAGTTATTGCAACTATTTCTTCACTTCATCTGCTTGGAGTATGGATTGTCTGTATAGTCCTATGTTTGGAAATAGAGAGTCGGACAACTATTTATCTCATGCTCCACTTCCCTCTTGGGTGGTATCCCTTTAGGCTATTGGAAGACTTCCTTGTACACTTTGAAGCAAAAATGGAGACAATAGAGGAGACCATTTGAAGCGAAATGGAAACAACATTCATGTAAGGTCCGATGGGAGACCGATTTCTGATGGAATCAATTGTCTTCAAATTATTCGAGATTGTTATATCAGACCAGTGAGAGGCCAAGACTGAACGAGGTGGGTGGTTTTCTCGAACTTTATTCCTGTGGTGTATATTCACAATTTTAATGGCTTTGCTAGGTATATTGTGATTCTCATCAAGCATGCTTATCAATAATATGGATTTTTTTAGGTGCTTTTGCTTTCTATTTTTCTAAGGTGATATTGCATTAGATGATTAACTAAGAAAAAATCATTTTAAAAATAGATGAGGATAAAAACAAAAATAGTTGTTGACTTGCTTCTTAAAAGATCAAAAAGATCTAGAAATGGATACTGATTAAATTTTTGTGTGATGGATATATATATGCTACTATGAAGAAAATAAAAAATAGGTTATTTTTTCCTAGATTTTTTTTTAATATTGTTGGTGTCTTCTTTTATCACTGTTAATCTTAATTGGTTTGAAACGGAAATGCCTTCTACTATATTGTGACTTTTACACATAATCACGTTAGATGAAAAATGTTTTTTTTCCTATGTGTAATAGATAGGAAATGTTTTTTTTTTTTCCTAAATTCCATAGAAAGTCTAAAAGATGCTTATTATAATTTGTAGTATAAATTGAAAAGTTTGAACAAAAACACCTACTTATATACTTATACATTGATATGCATGAATGTCCTTTTATTTTTATAAATTTGATTATAATACAAAACTATTATGCTATACTCAATGCCATAAATAATTTGAAAGTTATAATATGTAGTTTGAATAATCTAAAAGTTATAAGACCAGTGTTTTGACGTACTTGAGTAGATTTGAAGTTGAACTGTATCTCTACTTAGTTTGGAAGTCCACTTTGCCCTAATTTATGTTGCAATAAGCCGTCAAGCCGTCGTGGAGGAGAAAGGACTTGAATCTAATGACAAATATTTACAAGTAAATAACACCAATTTTGTTTTCTTCTCCTAAGAGAATATGTTGCAATAAGCCGTCAAGCCGTCGTGGAGGAGAAAGGACTTGAATCTAATGACAAATATTTACAAGTAAATAACACCAATTTTGTTTTCTTCTCCTAAGAGAATCTAATGACAAATATTTACAAATAAATAACACTAATTTTGTTTTGAGATGACCTAGCAAAGTTGGTAATTTTGTCTTGAGATGACCTAGCATAGCAAAGTTGGTAGTAAACCTGAAGACCTTAAGAAAAAGAAATGGGTTTTTTTATTAATAACGTAAACCTAAAAAAAAAAGGGCAGAATTTAAGAAAAATAAAGGTTTTTTATTAAAAAAATGGGTTTTTATTAATAACGTAAACCTATATAGGGTAGAATTTAAGAAAAAAATAGGGTTTTTTTTATTAATAACCATCTATATTAGTGCATTGTTTTTCTTCTCTCAACCATGGAAATCTAGCCTTTGTTGTTACAGAAGGGAAAAACAATATTTGACTTTCATAAAGAGAATGAGCAAACCCATAAACCTTTATAACCTTTCTTGCACTATAAACTTATTTGGGTAGTAGATAGAGTAGGTAAACATAAGGTTAAGGCAAGTAAGGATCTAAAGTTCCTGGTAGCAATGGAGTCTGAATTCATTCCTAAAAGTATCTATCTGGAAGCCCGTCCCGAAAAGCTAAATAGTGTCAAGCCGCCTATTATTTCTTTCTTTGTTACCAGATTTGGTACCAGCAAGGTTCTCTTTCAGGACTTCATCCTCACAAAGATTTGATTAAAATATGGGCTTAAACTCAATCTTGTTTCCCTGTGCTGAGCAGGGAAAAAGAGGAAGATGCTTCCACCAAAGAGACTTTTTGAGGCTGGTAGTCTCTCATAGAATGTAGTACTCAAAGAAAAAGTGGAATTATTCAAAGAATTCTTAAACTGTAGCGGAAACGATACAGGGCATGGCCCTTTGTCATGTTTGTGAGCTCTAAAACTCGGGAGGGTTGATGTTCATCATTCCACTTTGTGAGCTCTAAAAGTTATCATCAAACAAATGAATGGCCTATGCAACAGCAATATACATTCTCAGATCATAAAAGTAGATTGTAGAATTTTTTATTAAACACCTACATGAAATAATTATTTAGTCTTGTTTTTCATTTCTATCTTTTGATCAATTGAGATGGATATGCAATACCTTTCCATGATGTATAACTACGAAAAATACAAATACAGGTACAACAAAAAGTTTTATGAAACGTCAAGTACACCGAGAAGTTATAGAAGACATAAAAACTATATTTCTACTGTTTCCCACCCTTCCTCTTTATCACATGTAACCAAAGTTGAGTTGCTTTCTAAATTAAAAGCACTTCTAAAATAGATTATTCATATTTATGAAAGAAACACAATGAGACTAATAAGAAAAGATTGGCTACTTCAAAATAAACATATTCTTTTCAAAGGTATTGTAGATGGCATATACAATCTTATATATATAACTTGCACTATCTTGTTAGTCAAAGTTACTTTGCAATCTTTCATTGTAAATATGATGTTTACTTGCATGTTCATATATAATTCATATATAATTGTTTAAATTCATCCACATTTAACAAGCTCATGCTCCATTCTTTTAAAAGGACAAACAAAATCATGATTGATATCCTTCTTACATTGCAAGTATAGGTTCAATACAGGTAAGATAAGATAGTTTTATGTCTTTCTATTTGCACAACTTAATTTTTTTGGGGTGTTAATAGTTCATGCAATGCACATGGTTATTATTTTATATTTTCTTTTTAATTGGCATACCACTCATACTTTCCTAGAACTTTCATTTAAAGGGAAATGGGCATACTTATTTGGCACTTTTCATATCTTGTTACTTCTATCCTCATTCCTTTGCACCTTTTGGAACAATTACTAGTATATTTTTGTAGTTTACAAGTTGATATAAAATCATGATTAGCATGATAGGGAGGAGAATATATTTCAATTAAAGTTTGTGAGAGCACCCATAACACAAGATTACACAAAAAAATTATATTCTTATTACTAATATTACATGTATATATAGTTGGAATCAGATCCAACTATCTCCAAAAATAGAGATAATTGTTGAGAGAATCTATTAACAACCTCCTACAAATCTTCAACAGATTCAAACCAAATCCAAACCAATCTATTGTAAGCATTATTCCAACTCCCTCCTTTAATGTTTACATTCAAAAAACTTACAACACTAAAATCATGATTACAAAATTCGTCATATGTCTTTGTCTGACTGGTCCTCATACACACTTACGCCCATCTCTGAACTTCATAGACACGCTCTTTCTCTCCCATCATTTTTGAGCTACCACTTCATACAACACAGATAAAACTACTTCCAATAATCTTTGACGTTCTTTGTACAACCGACGCTTTTGGACTTCTCGATGGACAATCTTGATACTGAATTATCCTATGGAAACACTACCATCTGTTGAATTCCCCCAAAGAGAAAATTTTGACAGTTATATAGGACAATGACCTTATTACTGGATATTTTTAGCAGTCAATCATACAACTGACCTTCTTAAAATGCATTTACAACAATATAAACAAGGATAACCTGTAACCGATGATCTTGAAGCACCGAAGTACAACAAGAATCTATAACTTTTAACATACTTGTAAACATACTCAACTAGTGAATATATTCTTACATGGCACCGAAGTACGTCAAGAACTACTAGCCTAAGATATGTTACTTTGTTCAATACATTGATTCTGCATTATAAAATCAAACAAATTATTCCATCTTTAATCAATATATTAGAAGAGAATTATAAAGACCAAACTCCTTGCTGCGCTTCCACTTCAAAACTCATCCGATCTCCATTGGGAATCTAATCATATGTTTCTACACTTGATTTAACACCAAAGGTCTTCACCTTTGGTCCCTTGTCTCCAAGATTCAGTAGCACCAAAGCCTAGGAATTTCACTCATCCATACACCTAAAGGATGAAAACCATGGTCACTCAGACGTAGGGGTGACTTGGATTTGGATCAACGATTCTACACAGTCATGGATATATTATTGCAGCCATCAAATTCAACTGGATTTCCTCTTTACAACCACAGCTCTGGTGATGGCAATTAAAATTTGCACAGCTGGCTACTCGTGCCCTGTTCTGCATCCTCCTTCACAAACCCGTGAGATCTCCCTTCAGCGGAAATAATTTTTTTCACAAGCAATGCCTTTCTTCATATAGTGGAATTAACATTGAAAGCAATAACACACCAACAATCAATCTACAATATTAAAAACCACTGTCACGGTACTCACATTCTCGTAACCCTCCCACAAGGGAGTCAAGCCAAAACTAGCCCTGATACCAAATTAAAGTGTGTGAAAGCAGCCATAACACAAGATTACACAACAAAATGATATTCTTATTACTAATATTCCACGTATATATAGTTGGAATCAGATCCAACTATCTCCAAACATAGAGATAGTTGTTGAGAGAGTCTCTCAACAACCTCCTACAAATCTTCAATGGATTCAAACCAATCTATTGTAAGCATTATTCCAACAATTTTCATATAATAAAAATTTCCAAAAAATTTACTCGAAATATGTCATCGCACTAGAAGTTATATTTTATATTTTTATAACTAGAAAGTTGAGGTAAACTCGGTGGTGTAGAGGAGGAAGAGATTTCCACATAAATGTCCAAATCAAATTATTAGTCCCTTTTGTGCAAGAATTATAACTTTTCGCTCACCCCCAAATTTATTGACTTTAGTTTTATTAATTTTTTTTCTTGTAAGATCACCTAAATAAAATTTTTGTATTAAACTATTTTTTTTTAAATTAATAATTCTTTTTTAAATTTTCAAAATTTGGTAAACNATGATTGGTGCATTACATGGATTTGACAACTTTCCCATGCATGCTTTGTAAATGAATTATTAAATAAGAAAATAATTAAAAATAAAATAAAAATGTGAAAAAGCAAAAGCTTGCCAAGTACTTGACAATAGCGTACTATGGTGGAGACTTAATGCAGTAGCGTACTATAGTGGAGACTTAATGCATTCATATTGACTATAGAGATATATCTCTATTATAATTCAATGTGTCCAGGCTGCTTTACTCTTGGGATTGACACTATTCCTTTGTCTTTTCATGATTTTATGTAGATTTACTGATAGAGATTAACACTGAGATTTATTAAATGATTATTGATCGATAGGTAATGATAATTTATTAACAATGCACATTGGCATATATGCATACATAATTCAATATTTTTAATTAATTTTAGGGATTAACATTAAGATTTATTAAATGATTATTGATCGATAGGTAATGATAATTTATTAACAATGCACATTGGCATATATGCATACATAATTCAATATCTTTAATTAATTTTCTTAGCTCTATTAGTTTATTGTAATGAGTATTATGGAAGATCATGTTAATAAAAGTGTGGAGAGTGAAGGTTGGATTTCATGAGGATTTTTATGATTTAGTATTCTTTTTTAAATTGTAAAATTTCATTATATTTTATTAGTGAAAACTTTCCTTTAGTTTCCCAATTTTCAATAGTTATAGTCTTTGTTGTTGTAATGTTTTCTTTATATTATTTGGTAAGAGCTCTCAGTTACCTAAAGTTTGAGTAATTTTTAGGCCTTTGAACATGTTTGTAGATGAATTATAAAATCATCTAAAAAATGTGGTGTATGAATACTAGATCTCAACTTATCTATCCGATTTTTGTTGAAAATTGTTGTTCTCTATTATACATTGTGTTTATTGAAAAATGTTTGATGTGTGTTTGGATATATAATATTGTTGGAGCTTTGTCTAAGTTAGGTTTGGATATTTCATCTTGTTGGATATTTATCTTAGTTGGATTTGGATTATTTAGAAAAATGTAAGTTTAATTGTGGTACCCTCTCCCAGAAATCCTCCTGAAATGGAAATACAATCTGGGTCTTCTTCTAGTGGGCCTTTTGAAGTTCTGCCACCCCCACCCCCATTGCCTCCTAAGATGGTATAGAAACTCCCAGAGGTTCCTCGTGTTTTTCTAACTAAATCACTTGGATAAGGTTGAGCTAGTAGACCTATTAAGTTACTCTGAAATCACTTCAGAGTGGGATTTTCAAATATCCAAGACTCATTCCAGTACAATGTGAGTAAATTACACAATCATAATTTGTGTCTTTAATCTAATTTGTCATCAGCAAGGGATTCCTTTTATTGAATTTTCTTCTTGCCAAGAAATAGGTTGATCATGGACAGACAAGATAATGAGTCATTGTTAGGGAGAAGGTATACTAAGGGGAGTGGAAGCGAGTTATCTCGATTTTCTTGAGTTAATAATAACTATTGGTTAACTGATAGAAGCAAATAGTGAAAAAGTCAATCTCTGTGTGGGGATGGATAGGGAGGAAGGTCCCACCACCCCATTGGTAGATGCCTAGTGGGTCTAGGAAAGAAAGCAAATGAATCTCTATCCATCAATACATGCTGTGATAGTCAATTTAGAAAGTTGAAGTTCCCTCCTTCCCTATAGCATATTTATAGCTATATCTATTTGGGGGAGCTCTCAACCCTAAGAGTGCGGTTGAGAAAACTAGAGAGAAAATGTACTTATTGGCTTACCTTTAACAAAAAGGCTATCCCCAAATTCACAATGATAATATGAGAGGAAAGAACTAAAACATGAAGTTATATTAATAGTGAAATTGTATGTCTCCACAGTACTATGGGTAACCAAAATGGGAGCAAATGCTCAATATAATGGATATATAGTGTGGTCATATTCGCTTCGTCACTAATGATAGATTTCCTATACATCATAAACATTACCATTGTTTTCAAATGAAGAATTCAAATGTTTTGGGTACTTTCCTATGAGCTCTTTAGGTTTGGGATCTAGTCACACTTGAAAGATGGTGTATGGATCACTCATCTCAAAATGCCAAGGGAAACCAAAGATCAAGTTCAATCAAGAATTTAGAAGAGTAATTGTATATTGGTGTATCGTTATAATTGTTGTTACCTTTAACTTGAGTTTTGTTAAATTTTTTTATATTAAATTATTTATTTTAAATTAAAAACCCTTAAATTGATAAACTATTTCTGTAAATGAATTATTTAATAAAAAATAAAAAAATTTATGGAAAAACAAAATCTCCTTTCCAATCTTCATTTATTTAATAAATTTTAAATTTAATAAATTTATTGTAACTATTAAATAAAAAATAATTTTTTTTATTAAAAACAAAATCTCTTTTCCAATCTTCATTCATTTAATAAATTTTAAATTTAATAAATTTATTGTAACTATTTATCCAACTTATGAGACTAAACACTAATAGAACATAATCATGTTCCCTAGCTTGAGAGAAGGCCTACACATATTAAAACATGTTGATTGCTTGACACCAATTCACATGTTGAGTGCTTGACACCAATTCTAGCACCCTATTTTCGCATTAGAAAAGTTATCAAAGCTTCATCCTTACTCGTATTTCCATGTGAAAAATTCTTTGACAGATGTTCCATAGCTATCCTAACCTGTCCTGATACTCCCCCTTCATGCATGATGTGCATTAAAGATTGGCTTCACGTGACTAGTAGCCAATAAGGAAAGGCAATTTACTCTTAATGTTCTAACCAACACTAGAACATATATGAGAGAACAAACACACATGCTCGCTCATGTGTTTGTGAAATAGAATGCCCAAAACAAATACGAACTAAAACTCCTAAACAATAGGCACTTACTTTGAGCACTCTTAGAGGTCTCGAAAATGGTTAAATCTAAAGGATATCTCCAACATTAAATGTTTTTACTTTACATGTAGGTATAAGGTCAAATCCAGTTCTTAATCATACCCAAAATAAAAAACTAATCCTAAGTGGAAAAATTTAATTCACATTTTACTCAAATGAAATAACTTAATTTCCAATTAATTAATGTTGAGTTCCGTCATTGTGACTTTAGTGTAGTGTTGTATTTCGTTTTTAGTAGAGGTGATAGATTCAATTTTGGAACAAACTTTGATGTAAACAAAAAACAGTGGCTTGTGTGAGGTATGTCTTCAATCTTGAATGTGTTATTTTACTGTGTAGATTTTTCAAGTTTAATGTGTTTTACTACTTTGTATTATGGTGATTTGTTTTCAAATTTAAATGTGTTGATTTTTAGTGGTTTAGAGTGATATATGACGTTGATTTTAATTTGTGTCATGTATTAAGTGAAAGTTGATTCCTAACCATATTTAAATGCAATTTTTTTTTTCAATTTTTTATATAGCAAAGTAAATAGCTCTATTTATGAATGAAATAAGAAAAAACATTAAACTCTATTTAAAAAAAATGGAATTGATTGAATTCATTTAATTAATTTATTATTATATAGCAAAGTAAATAGCTCTATTTATGAATGAAATAAGAAAAAACATTAAACTCTATTTAAAAAAAAAATGGAATTGATTGAATTAATTTAATTAATTTATTATTATATTGTTGTTTTTAAAATTAATTCAACTCCTCAAATCATATAAATATTGAATAATTGTTGAATCATTTAAAGAGCTTTTAATTAAATTTTCAAATTTTAGTGATAATATTAGTGTTGTTTTTAAAATTAATTCATTTTCTTAATATCTTCAAACCATATGAATATGAAATACTTTGGTTAAAAGTTTTTTAAATCAAATTTTCAAAATTTACAAAGTTAAAATTAATGACAATATTAATATAATCATATTTTATATGAGATTTATTTATAAATAAGATTCATTATATATTATAATTTATTGTATATTTCAAATCTAAATAAATATTTATTGTATAGTTAATATGCTATTTCAAATCTAAATAATAACCTATTTTATATTTAATATTCTAGTTTTGATGATTTTTATTGATATCAATTCAATATAATTTATGTAGTATTTTATTATCAAGTTATAAACTTAAATAATAATATAATGTTGATGATGATTAATGTACATTAAGATCGAATTGGTCTATCAGATCTTAAGAGGGTAAGGTATTACTTGCAATTTTTTAGAATTGTGTTTCTGTGCTTGAAAAACATTAAGAGAAGCTTTCCAAGATCACCATAGTTTTGTTGAGTTGAGAGGTTAGGGAGGTTGGTAGTGTAACAAATATTTTGAAATCGAGATCTAATCTTCAACCTTCTTAGTGTCACAAATATGACACACTATTTCATCCCATGGCATTTTAGGAATTGACCAACTCCCAGTTTCACTATGGAGATCGTGAGAAATTGTTCTTATCTTAACAATGCTTATTTTTTATTTACACTTGTCAAAACAAAGAGATAATTTTGATCTTCTAGATTAGGGTTGATTACATCCTTATAATACCTTATTTATTTTTTTCCTCTAACTCTTTATCACACCACATTTTCTCCTTAAATTTTGATTTGATGATATTTTTAATAGTATCCTTATTCTGCAAAATGGTGTCTTCCATGATTCCCTAATAGCTTATCCAAGACTGGGCATCTTTATTCCATCCTTGCTTGAGTTGATGGTGGTTACGACTGAATTTTGAAGCAATTTTAGGAAGCCTCTTGTCTTCCATGTTGTTTAATTTGTTCTTATACATTAGGTATCTAGTCATAGTCGTGCTCTCGATGGGGAAAGGCTTGCCTCTAAGAGGAGAATGGGATAGGGTGTATTTCCTTTAATTTTGAGATTATATGTTATAAAATTATTTTGTATTTGTTCTATCTTTCTACAGTATTCACAAGAGATACTAGATCCCCATGCTTCACATCCATAAAGAATAACAGGTGTAGCAAGAGTCTCAAGGAGGAGTTTATTCTTATCCCATATTTAAAGATCTACCAATTTACAATTGTTTGCAAGCCCATAATAAGATTTCCATCCCCTAATAATCTGTTTCTCAATGCTATAATTCTAGTTGAGTTTGTGGTGAATATCGATTCCAAGATATTTGTATGAATTCACTTCCTCAAAGTTGTTGTTGTCATATATAAAGGTATCATAAGTGATCTTATTGGATTTAATGATCACGACCTTAGTCTTGTCACTATTAATAATCATGCCCATATTGAAACAAAAATCCTTGAGGATTCTTAGTAGGTTTTCAAGATCATGGAGAATCCTCTCCATAAGAAAGATATCATCGACATAAAGAGAATATTGATGACTATACCAGTGAGAGTAGGGCTGACACAACCTGCTTCTTCCAAGAAATCTTCTAACTTGTCAATGTATATGCCAAAAAGGGTAGGGGACAAGGGACAACCTTGATTGACTCCAATATTTCATTTAATCTCTTTCGACTAGCCCTCAATGTTCTTAAACTTGGAAATAACATTTTCATACAACCTTATTGCAACGCCCCTCAACTCGAAAGGCACGTTTATTTCCTCCAACCTATTTCAAAGGTTTTTCTTGGGAACCGTGTTAAAAGCTTTTCTAAAGTCAACAAAACAACACAAAAAATTGGTTTTAGTATTGTAGAACTCCTCTACAATGATCCTAAAGGTAACAAGATGGTCCAAAATTGAATGATATCTTCTAAACCCGGCCCGACCTGGCCTTTAGTTCTTTTACTGTGATATTCTAGCTAAAGACTACTCTTCTTTTCTAAAATAATTCCATAAAGCTTGACTAAAAATCTAGTTAATCAAAATGGTCCTATAGTTAAAGGAAATGTTTCTATCCCCATTTTTAAAAATAAGAAGAATGAAACTTTGCATCCAAAATTTAGGGGAGCAATATTAAATTATTCAAATTTAATATATTAATTATATATTAAAATTTCAATACTCGAATTTAAAAAGTTAATATTTAATACAATAGTGTGTCTAGAAATTTCAAATGTGTATATAACTTACATTATAATTTAAACTATTTCATTAATTATGTAGTTTCCCAAGCACTTTTATTTTAATTTTTAATCTTGGGGATGCACTGACACTTAAAGTACATAGTCCCTACCAAAGAAGGGACTACAACTTTCGGTAGGAAGTCAAATTTAGTTGACTTGCATTTATTTTAGTTTTTTGGTAAAATATTTCTTATGTTTTTAAAAAATTTGTATTATTTTGATTTTTTTTTATAAAAATATATCTATTTTTTTAATTTCTTACTTTCATGAATTAAATTTTCTATAAGTTCAAACTTATTGATATGACTAATATTCCCCTGGTGCATGTTATATTTTTTCCAATGTTTGTGAGAGTTAAAATATTATTTAAAATTAGTAACCTCACTTTGAATGTATTTTTTGAAAACATCAAATAAACATTAATATGTATGGGAATTTTTCAAGTCTGCTAACTAGAGTGAATGTATAGCAATATATGAAACTATGCACTCGATGTTAGGTGCCATTCACCTCCTCCCATGTCACGACCTCATCACTGCCTCTCCCCCTTATTATATACGTGTTTTTTGTGCTTTCCTGCTCATCACCACCTCTCTGCCTTATTAGAAGACCAATAAGGTTGTTTACATAGGTATTTTTGTTCTTTCCTACTTTCCCGCTCCAAAATAATGAGAAAACCTCTCCCTTGCTCTCCCTTGCCTTGCAATCTCGAGCATGCCTATGATGAGGACTAATTTGACTAGTGTGCATAGGAAGGGAGGCCTACAAAGCATAGATCTTGGCTAGTTGGTTATGGAAGATTTTGTGGGAAAGAAAGAGGGTTCTTCTCAAAACCACTTATGAAGATATGATAGGCATATGATAGGTGGTCTCGATCAACCACGACCTTAGCCAAGTTCTCTACTAAATCAATGAAAACTGGGAGAATGCTTTCCTATTTCTTATAAGTCGAGCGTGTAGCATACTTATAGGTGAGTATTTGCTGCAATCAATTCATTTATTTCTTAGAATCAAAATAAGATCTAGTTATATGCATTTTTGGGAATGCTTTTAGAATATTTTTGGAAATGTTCCTTAGAATATCTAAAGCGATATGTGTTGTATTTCAAGTTTACAAAAGTGTTCAGTTTGATTACAAATGCAATTACTATATTAAATTTGAATTTGAGTGATTCATTTACTATATTAAATTTGAATTTGAGTGAAACTTACTTGGTTGCGAAGTAATAAATCAAGCTACAATGAACACACTACATGGTTACCTAGTTGAAGATTCTCTGGAAGCATACACTGTTTGTTGCACAATTATTTGACCTTGTAGGTATAGACCTTTCTTTGAGCTTGTAAGTGAACCTCTGTAACTTCTGTGTCAAGCCATTGTCCTTTGTTTACATTTGCACGAAAAATCTTTCAATCGTTTTGGCATTTTGTTTGGTAAATTATGTGATTGTGGTTGGAAACACAAGTTGTGCTACCCATATGTAATAGAGAGAATTGATTATATCTACTAAGTCTCATAAACCTATAATCATTTTCTTTTAATTTATGTGCCTTAATATTCTTCTACAATATTACAGTACCCTCCATGTTCTTTAATTGTTAAAACTATGAGGGGAAGTGAATTGTATGTAAAGTGTTCATGCTCCTTACCATAGAGATTAAAATAACATACAAATTGAAAAGAAAACTAATAACTCAAGAATACAACTCTACTCGATTGATCTTGATAGGGATTTCATATATATATATATATATATAAGACATGGTCAAGGAGTGTAGTACTTCATAATTTCGTATTCTTTTAGAGGTATAGTAAGATCTTAGTCTCACAAATCTATTTAGATTCTTAAAAACTATTGATGCTAACTACTTTCAGAATTGAAATGAAGTGTAATAATATGCATGTATATAGAAATTGAAAAATCTTTGGAAATTCCCTGGTCTTGGAAAGGACTTGGCAAGGAGGAAAATAGGTTTTTATAGCTTAGTCAGACTCAAATCAAGACATCATGTATTATGAAATTAGAAACCTGTAACATAATTCTGATCTACAATGTGAATTCATTAAGTAAATAACAATCCCACAATGTGAATTCATTAAGTAAATAACAATCCTATACCATTTTTATTCCGTCGACACATCTTTCTACTACACGAATCACTCCAACCAAGCATTTTTATCACAATTAGGGTTTTCTGCAACATTTTTCATCTGGGATGAAAAAAAAACCACTACATCCGCGGTAGACAACCATTGTTTTCTCATTCTCCTCACTGGACTACAATTTAGGTTCAGGGCCACCAGATTTTATGTCTTCTTGAAAAGTGTTAAGCCCTAAATCATGGCACATTACCCCTTAATTGGGGAATATTACATTAGTATTGTTATTTTATTTATGTTAGCTTGGGTCTATTAGTTGTAATTGTACCTCCTATTCTCCTATATATACCAAGGAGACATTTTCATTTGGAATCATCTTGTATTTGTGAATTCATATAATGTATAAGGAGGTTTCCCCCTCAAAGAGGATTATTATTTGAATTTATCTCTTTGTTAATGTGGTGAGTACCTATTCTAAGGTTTTTATGCTATTTTGATATTTGTTTCTTAACATTTGGTATCAGATCTAGACAATCCTCGGGATTGGCTTCTTCAAAACAAGTATTATTGGAATTTTCGCTACAACTTTTTTTTTTCTGAAAGGTTTAGGGATATGAAATTTCTATGGTGTAGAGGAGACATATATAGATAAAATGGGTCCAAATTTCAGATCTTGGTTCATTATATTTTTGGAGACACATTATGTTCAAGTTAAGCTTTTTGACTAGTCCTGAAACAAGTCTAAAACAAGTCTTCTTGACTAGTCATGAAACTTGTCTAAAATAAGTCTCTGAAGTTTTTATTGTACGAAGGAGGAATAGTGAAGTATCTCATGAACAAATTTAATCCCTTGATTTGTTGTATTATGAAAGTTATTCTATGAGGAAATTAGGGTTTTGGGCTAGTCTAGATTTCATTCTAAAACAAGTGTTCTTGAGAAAATTGTTATATATGAAGCTAAAGACCTCCAAATTGAGTGCGACCTATTCCATTGGTTATGGTACGAAACAACATTTTATTGGTGCAAATTTCAAGTTCTGAAGTGAATACAGTGACATGTGGCATGCCATACAAGTTTGCTCTCGTGAAAGGGAAAAAATCAACACATCTTGGGAAAGTTATCGTAAAATTCTCTTGGAGAATCCAATCTTGGTATAACCTATGGGGTTTGAAAGAAGACACATTAGGATACCTCAAGCCACAATTTTAGACTCATAAAGGCTGAAATTGTAGAGCTACAAAAAAATAAATGTCGATTAACATAACAATCTCCAAATCAGGGTTTTAAAAGGTGTGTTTTTTGTTTTTTTGGAAATTTGCATATGTTTTGACTAGAAGATCCAATTGGGGTGATTAAAAAAGTAGAATAAAGTGGGATAAAAGGACTATCACATAAAATTGGGAGAATCTTAGGGATTCTTAGTTACAGACATATTCCAACGTCTTTAAACCTATGATATTTTGTTACTTGTCAGTGCTACAACTTGGGGACAATGTGGTTCTTCCATGTACCTAGATTATATCGGAAGGCCCCTTTAGAAAGATTGTGCATTAGAAAACACTACTACAGATTTGAGCTCCCACATACCTGGAGTATATCGGGATACCCCCTAGAATCCTGAGACCAATTGAGTGAACCATTTGGCTATATTGTTGTTATAGTACACCGAGAACAACATTGGGGGAGATCACTCTCTGGTACATGGGTAGTCGGATAGTATGACTAAGGGCATGGTATAGCCTCCTTAGTTAGTGCCGTGAGATATTGGGTTGAGTATTATTATTGGACCCTACACATATATTAGAGAGCTATAACACCTGACACTCCCTTGTCTGTGAGGACCTCTGCCTAAGACAATTAGGAATTCCTACCTTGCAGTGATACTTGGACAACATGCCACCAAAAAAGGGAACTTATACACTAAATAATCCCTCAGATAGTCCTACTTGGACACTTGATGAAGGTGAAGAAATGTGCAAGGACATAGATGATTTACAAAAGAAGGTAGTAAGAAAAGAGGAACTACAAAGGATGATGGATTCAACTAAAGCTAATCTAGAAGAGATGATGGATTGTAATGTTCCCAAGCCATTTTTTTTTCTCGGAACACTAACTGCTAACTTTTTGTTATGTTTTCTTATGTATTTGCAGGTTTACTCATGGAGTTGCGAATTAGGGTTTACTTGATGTTGATTAAGCAATGGAATAACAGATCTGAAGGATATAATCATAAAAAATACAATATACACAAAGAACACCAATATAGGATCAATAATGTCATATCTAACCTTTATTTAGATAGTAGAAAGATCCCTTGAACAAGAGATCTGCAGATATGGAAGAAACCCCAATAATATCAAAATGGGTTTCCAATCGATACAATAATAAGAAATGCAGTGATAATAGCCTCCCAAAGGTTGTCTAAGAAGAAGATCCAAGCCTCCAAAGCCTACAACATGCAAGGGAATACTGAAGATAAGAGATCCCGGTCCAATATACTACATAACCCCCCAACTAGATGAGTTGTGCATTGCTCTGGATGCTGATGAACCCTCAAGTTTCGACCCTCCTCTTTCTGATCTCCAAATGCCTCCAAATTTTTTTGGAATGTAGAATCCTCCTGACCAAGTTTCAATATGAATGGATGAGTTTTTCTCCTCCAACTGAGAAAACCCTCAATTGGTTTACGCCCTCTTAGTTTGACTGAATCAAAAAGATTTCGTTCTCCCCTCTAGGAGCCTCCAACTACCACCAAAATCTCCAGGATGATATATGGGGCTAACACGATCAAGCTGATGAAATATCAAGATAATATATGAATATCTAGGCCAGTAAACAAGGGAAACCACTTCTTGCAATGCGCCCCTCTCTCCTCCAAGTCATGCCAAGATCTAGGAAATAAAATGCTAGGATAACTTCCTCTTGAATAGACTAGAAATGATGCTAGGGACCATATGAAGATAACCCAGATGCTCCTTTTCCCAGAAACTCCCTCCTTTCTTCAGATCAAACCCAACTCCTCAAGGTGGTGCACCCCCCTAGATGGAAACCCCCTAGGTTGCGCACCAACTTTCCTCTGTCACTAGATATGACCCCTACAACACTGTAGAATGGTGTGGGAGGATTGTTTCACCTCCAGGACCAAGCATGGATCAAGGAAGGTGGAATATTTCGCGACTGAGTTGATCTCTAGGGTTTTAGACTCAAAACCCTCAAAACTGCTTGTGCTCAAGAGCTCTAATGCAAGATAAGATAATAATCTAGAATGCCTTAGAAGTGCACCCTGCCATTTCTTTTATAGCTCCAATCTATTCATCTGTTGAGTTAGTTAACCCCTAGGGTTAACTCTTAACTTTAACTCACCTTTTCTTTTCTTTCATTGAGTTACCCTTTTTCACACAAAGTCAACTCAGTAATAGAATGTTATGTTTAGGAAGTGTCTTGTGGTTGAATTTGTCCCCAAGATGCCTGAGACTATAGTCTAGTGGGGATATCTAGACTACTAAGTCTCTCCGGACCTCTTCATCAAGAGGTGGGGGACATTATAGTCTCCGTTGCTAGAAATTGCTTGCCCATAAGAAATTTTGGACTTGTCTCTTGGAGAAACTATTCCCCTTCCCAAGTGGCATCCTCCATGGGTAGGTTCTTCCACTTGAACATATATTCTATGATTCTTCTTCTCCCTAAATTCAAGTATCTACTCTGGTATCTATACCAATTGTCCTTCTTCATCCATAGGTGGAAATTCCTCGATAGGAGTGATATTCTTGCCAATGTACCTCTACAAAAATGAAACATGGAAGACATTGTGTATTTTGTTTCCCTGTGGTAGATCCACCTCATATTCCATGACCCCTACTCTCCTGTTCAATCGGTATGGACCGAAATAATGATTTTGGATATTCTTTGCGCCACTTCTCTTAATGGATTCCTTCCTGTATGGTTGAAGCATCAAATATACCAAGTCACTGACCTCAAATGTGCACTCAACCTTTTGCTTGTCTTCGTGTACCTTCTGTTGATTCTATGCCATTTGTAGGTGGTTCTTTAGTTCTCTAAGTCTGTCCTGACTATGCTGAATCTAGTTCTGAATCATGGGAGCCCTATCCCCAAAGGCAATCTCCACAAAATGAGAAGGGGTCATAGCTGTATAAGGCCCTAAATGGTGGCATACCAATGGACATATGATGGGTGGTGTTGTAGCATTATTCCCCCAAGTGAATCCATTTAACCCATGCCTTTTGCTTCCATTCCACATAATTCCTCAGGTAGCCTTCAACCCATTTGTTGACTATCTATGTTTGGCCATCCGTCTGAGGGCGATAACTGGTACTAGGTGTTAGGTTCGTACCCACCAATATGAAGAGCTCCTGCCAAAATGTGCTCATAAACCTGATGTTCCTATCACTCACTATGGTTTTGGGAAAACCATGCAATCTGAAAACCTCTCGGAAGAACAAGTCTACAACCTGTGATGCACTATAATCTGTGGAAATGGAAAAAAAATGCACAAACTTGGTCAACCTGTCCACTACCAAAAAAATGAAATCTTTTCCCTGAGTCTTGGGCAACCCTATGATGAAATCCATGGATATGCTTTTCCCATTTGTGCTCTAGAATGGGAAGTGGTTGTAGTAGTCCTATTAGGTGAGTGTGTTCATCCTTGTTGGCCTGATAAGTGCTACACTCCTTGATGTGGCACATCACATATTATTTCAAACCCTTCCAAGAAAACCTCTCTCGAACCTTCCTGTATGTCTTGATAAACCCTTGATGCCATGCTACTGGTTAATCATGGAATTCTTGTAGTACCTTGGCCTTAAAGGTTGATTCAGGAACCAAGAAAATTCAGCCCGTGTAGTGTATGATATCATCCATGATTTTGAAGTTGTCATCTTGTACCTATCCATCCATCACTTCGCATGCAAATTTGTTTTTTGAATATTCTACCAAAAGGTGGGCCTTCCAATCCACTGAGATATCGTTCATGGCATAAACTAATGGTATTCTAGATAAGGCATCTGCCACCACATTGTTCTTCCTTTTGACAAATTCTATGTCAAAGTCATAAGCCTAGATTTTTCTCACCCACTTATGTTGCCTCTCATTCAATTCCTTCTGATCTAGTAAGTACTTGAGGCTTATGTGATATGTCCTTACGATGAATTTTTCCCCAACCAAATACTTCCTTAACTTGTCCAATGCATGCATGATGGCCATCAATTCTTTGTCATAGATAATGTAGAGGAGTTCAAGATCTCTCAATTTTCGGATTTCATAGACAATAGGGTTCCTATTCTGCATAAGCACTTCCCCAATTCCTTCCCCCGAGGCATCACACTCAACTATGAAAGGTTGTGCGAAATATGGTAGGGCCAATACTGGGCATGTACTCATCAATTTATTCATTTTTTCAAAGTTTGTCCATGCTTCTGGGCTCCACTTGAATGCCCCTTTCTTAGTCAAATCGGTCATAGGTGTGCAAAGTTGAGAGAAATCTTTGACAAATCTCCTGTAATAGAAACAAATGCCCAAAACCCCCTCAACTCTATGAGTGTCCTAGGTGTGGGCCAGTCAAGTATAGCTTGTCTTTTTTCTTGGTGTACCTGTACCCCCTTCACTCCAATGATGTGTCCTAGATAAAGAACCTCTGTCATTCCAAATTCACATTTCGATTCCTTAGCATATAAGTATTGCTCTTCCATGATAGCCAAAATATGCTCCACATGCTGAAGGTGATGTTCCCAAGTTTTTCTATAGATCAATAAATCATCAAAGAAGACCAATATGAACTTCCTCATATTCTTGTTGAACAAATGATTCATGCAAGACTGGAAGGTGGCTGGTGTATTAGTAAGCCCAAAAGGCATGACCAAAAACTCATAGTGTCCATAGTGACACCAAAAAGCAGTCTTGGAGATATCTTGCTCCCTCATTTTTATCTGATGATAGATGGAGCACAAGTCAATCTTTTTGAAATGCACTGCCCCATGGAGCTCATCCAATAGCTCATCAATCCTTGGGATGGGGTATCTATTTTTGATTGTCTTCTTGTTTAGATCCCTATAGTCAATACACATGCACATTGTCCCCTGTTTCTTTTTCACCAACACTACTGAAGATGCAAAGGGGTTGGAACTTGGCATGATGTGGCCCATTTCTAACAATTATTTAATGTCCTTTTCAATCTCATATTTATATTTCTTGGGGTGCCTGTAGGGAGTGGTGATGACAGGTTTCACACCCTCCTCCAACTCTATGATGTGCTCAAACCCCTTATCCAGTGGTGCCCCTCATGGTATAAGCTCAAAGACCTTGTTGTGCTTGTCCATGATTTTCTGTATTTCTAGTGAGTAGTGATTTCCCCCCTTCTTGTCTACAGTGACTAATATTCTACATTCTACTACATAAACAATGTATTACCTCCTAAATATGATCTCCATGCATTTTTTTGTCACCACTCTTGGTGTGTTTCCTGTCATACCCACGAGAACCACCCTCTTCCCATTTTCTTCTCTGAAGGACATTTCCATGGTTTTGTAATTTGTGGTGATTGGCCCCAATGTATTAAGCCACTGTACTCCAAGGATGATGTTGGCATATGGAATGCCCATAACATAGAAATATTGTGCTAAATCATGCCTTCCCAATGAAGGTTTCATTCCCGGAATGTATCTGTCATAAGGCATGGTGCGCCCCCCTGCTACTTCCACACGAAATCCCTCAAACTCAACTGTCGGTATGTGTCTTCTTTGCAGTAGGGATGAATTAATGAAGTTATGTGAGGCACATCCATCAATGAAAACCGAGACCTTCTATCCTTGTAGCACCCCTCTCATCCTGAAAATGTTGAATTTAGGTACCTCGATGATGGATGCAAGTGTCACCTTCTCATTTGTTGTAAGGTCGTGACTTGCATATTCCTTTTTTGGTTGTCATATGGCTTCTGTCTCTATGTTATGTATATGGATGAAATCCTCCTCCTCCTCATCATATGAGATCACCTCCATGTAGTGGGTTTTTCCCTTACCCATGGATTTTTGTGTTGGATCCCATGGTTCTTTGTAGGTGAAGCATAACTGCTTCCTCCCCAATTCCCTCCTAGTGGGCTCATCCATCCTACGCCTTCCTTGGTCAAACCCCCTTGGGTCTCTCCCACCTTGGTTCATACAGGGTATTTGGTATCTAAATCCTTGGTTTAGAGGAGGTCTAAGGGTGAAATTTTCTTTTGTTGTTGAGCCTAAGTCCATGTTCTTCCAAATTTCATCATGCAGGTTGGCAGGCTTAAAAGCCTTGACCCAACCCCTTAAGGGATCCATCAACCCTTCTGTGAAGAGAATCATAAGTCTCAATTGAGACACATCCTATACCATCACTACTATTCTCTAAAAATATTATATATAAACCTTCATTGATCCTGTTTGTCAGAGCTGTGTGAGCTCCCTAAAAGGTAGCTCTGGGTCCCCCTAGTCAAAATTGTCAATTAGCCTCTGTGTTAAATCTGTATAGGATGTGATCTGATTGTGACCCAGTTTGGTCAACCCATGGTACCACCAATGATGGGCCTTTCCCTCCAAGTATATGGTGGAAACTTTCCCTCCAAGTATATGGTGGAAAATTTGATGGCATCCATCTCCGTCATGGGGTTAGGCTGTAGGTAGGTATCAAGTTTCCGCACCCATGCTTATGTAGTCATCTTAGAAGATCCATCAAAATAAGGAATCTCCATATTGCCTACCTTATGCTCCAATTCATAGTTGGGCCTCTAATACTATTTGGGTATACCCCGAAACTTGATTCCACAATACCGATCCAGCATGACTTGCCTTTGTAACCCTTCACTCAATGCATGATACTCCTTGACATACTGCTCAAAGTTGTCCTCAATATCATCCTCATAGTTTCACTATGGCTGATTATCCAAGAATGTAGGTAGATAGGGTGTAGGGGTGGTCCTACTCTGTGTTGGACCCTGAGGTGCTCCACCTCCACAAATCTGTCCCTCAGTGTGATAACGAGGGCTATGCTCCTATTAAGGTCTAGTTCCCCCATGAGATCCACTAACTTCCCTGTTTGCATAAACCTCCAGACCCTTGCATGAGTCATCTGTAATAAGAGTTGTGCAAGTTTCTCCTAGCTGGCATTCATTCTTTCTAGAGTCTCTGTTATTTCCATATGTCCCCCGCGCACCGATTCCTGGTTTTCTTGTAGATGATGTACAAGGGTATTTTGTGTCAAACTTATGGAGTGTTGTAACTCCTTGGTGAAACCTGCTAGAATCCGTGGTTCATTGTCCTCACCTGAACCCTCCATTTCTACCTCTGTCTCACATGTCTACTTCCTGCGTCTGCCCATGTAAATACCACTGAACTTATGCATGCTCTAATCCCCACAAGATGGGAGGATCAAGGCTTTGATAACACTATAATGTTCCCAAGCCATTATTTTTTGGTTTGAAACACTAATTGTTGACTGTTTTTTATGTTTGCTTATGTATTTGCAGGTTTACTCATGGAGTTGCACATTAGGGTTTACTTGATGTTGATTAATAAATGTAATAAGATATTTGAAGCATATAATCATAAAAAAGACAAGATACACACATAACACCAGTATAGGATCAATAATTTTAGATCTGACCTTTATTTAGATAGTATAAATATCCCTTGAACAAGAGATTTGCAGATCTGGAAGAAACCCCAATAATATCAAAATGGGTTGCCAACCGATACAATAATAAGCAATACAATGATAATATCCTCCCAAAGGCTATTTGAGAAGAAGATCCAAGCCTCCAAAGTATACAACATGAAAGAGAAGAATGAAGATAAGAGATCCCAGTCCAATATACTACAGAAACCCCCAATTGGCTGAGTTGTGCACTGCTCTGGTTGTTAATGAACCCTCAAGTTTCATCCCTCCTCTTTCTGATATCCAAATTCCTCCAAAATTTCTCGAGCTGTAGACCGGGATAGTAGAATCCTCTTGACCAAGTTTCAAGATGAATGGATGAGTTATTCTCCTCCAACTAAGAAAAACCTCAACTGGTTTGCACCCTCATGGTTTGAGTGAATGAACATGATTTCATTCTCCCCTCTAGGAGCCTCCAACTACCACCAAAATATCTAGGATGATAGATTAGGATAATATGATCAAGATGATGAAATCTCAAGATAATCTATGAAGATATAGGCCATTAAACAATGGAAACCACTTCTTGCAATGCGCCCCTCTCCCCTCCAAGTCGTGCCAAGCTCCAGGAAATAAACTGCTAGGATAACTTCCTCCAGAATATACTAAAAATGATGTTAGAGACTATACGAAGACAACCTAGATCCTCCTTTTCCCGGAACTCCCTCTTTTCTTTAGATCAAACCCAACTCCTCAAGGTGCTTCGCCCCCTATCTAGAAATCCCCTAGGTTGCACACTAGCTTGCCTCTGTCACTAGATTCGACCCCTGCAACACTGTAGAATGGTGTGGGAGGATTGTTTTACCTCTGGGACCAAGCATGGATAAGGTAAGGTGTAATATTTCACCACCGAGTTCATCTCTAGGGTTTTGGACTCAAAACCCTCAAAACTGATTGTGCTCAAGAGCTCCAATGAAAAATAAGATAATAATCCAGAATGCCTTAGAGGTGTGCCCTGCCCTTTCTTTTATAGATCTATTCTATTCATTCGTTGAGTTAGTTAACCCCTAGGGTTAACTCTTAACTTTAACTCACCTTTTCTTTTATTTATTTGAGTTACCCCTTTTCACACAAACTCAACTCAGTAATCAAATGTTATGTTTAGGAAGTGTCTTTTGGTTGACTTTGTACCCAATATGCCTGAGACTATATTCTAGTGGGGATATCTAGAATACTGAGTCTCTACGCACCTCTTCATCAAGAGGTGGGGGACATTACATGGATACTAACATGGATGGCGTAAAACGAGAGATCATGGAAGGGTTGAAAAATATGCTAATAGAGAGGCCACCTGAAAGTGACAATGTATCCCATGAAATTCATGATGAGGACACAAGGAAGATGAATCAATACTGGAGAAACTCCAGCTTTGGGTTGAAGACTAGCCACTTTCCTAAGATCGATATGAGGAAGTGTGATGGCAAGGATCCAATCACATGGATACTCCAAATGGAGAAGTTATTTGATCTACATGATGTGCCACACACACAAAAGGTACAAATTGCATCCTTATATTTAGAACCTAATCAGTTTGTGTGGTATCGATGGATTTTTTCTAACAAATCCCTTGTCACCTAGACAATTTTCACGGAAGAAATGATAACACACTATGAGGATACAAGGAGCAATACCTTCTTCATCCAATTGATAAATATAAAGAAAAAGGGTTCAATTGAAGAGAACATTGAGAACTTCCAAAGATTGAATATAAAGGTAACATATATTCTAGATGAGCATTTGATTGATGTATTCATAGGAACTTTAAAAGATAAAATTCAACATGAGGTTCCCCTTTGGGAACCCAAATCATTGGAGAATGCGTTTAGGGTGGTGAGAAATGTTGAGCGTAAAAATATGACTATGGCTACTAGAAGGACCACCCCTAACATCTATCGAGAGAATAATGTTCCTTCTTCTAAACCACCTCAACCTACAAGGTTGAAACCTCAATAATTGGAGGAAATAAAAGAAAAAGTTTTATGCTTTAATTGTGACAACACGTACAGTAAGGGACATAAGTCTGGCGAGAAGAAATTATTCTACATAGATTGTGAAGAGGAAGAAGAACAAGAACAATAACAAGAACCATCTCAAGATGAATATGTAGAAGATATTTCTTCTGAAGAGATGACTCCCACCATATCATGTCATGCATTAGCTAGAATTAACACTCCTCAAAACCTCAAGATCGAAGGATATATCAAAAAGAAAAGATAATAGTGATAATTGATTCTGGTAGTACTCATAATTTCATTCACTATAAATTAGCCAAATCTCTCAACTTCTTTATATATCCAGCACCAGAGTTTCAAGTAATGATTGCAAATGGAGGAACAATCAATTCCTTAGGAAAATGCCATAAGATCAATATTACTATGGGGGAATATGTAATGAATGGTACAATGATTTCTATACCCATGGGTGGTGTTGATGTCGTACTAGGTGTCCAATGGTTACAATCATTGGAAACAATGGATTTTAATTTTCAAGAACTTTTCATGAAATTTTCATTGGAAGGAAATGGATTTGAGTTAAGGGGTATCAAAGGGAAACCCAATAAGGTGGTAAGATCTAATGGCATGACAAAATTATTGAAAAAGAGGCATCAGGTTGTAATTGTATAACTATGCTCACTAGATGTTCAAACATCTAAGCCATCTATTCCCCTAGATCTCCAAGGGATCATTGATAAGAATTCCAAAGTATTTGAAGATATTCCTAGAGGTCTTCCACCCACTCGTGATCATGATCATGATATTCACTTAACTCCTGGGAGTGTTCCTCCCAACATCATGCCTTACAGATACACTTATGTCCAGAAGAGTGAAATTGAACATGTGGTTGAAGAAATGTTTCTAGAGGTTGGCATTATTAGACCTAGACAAAGTTCTTACTCTACACCAATGGTAATGGTACTCATGAAAGAGGTATCATGGCATATGTGTCCATATTATAGAGAGATCAACAAGATCACCATTAAAGATAAGTTTCCCATTCCCATCATTGATGAATTGTTAGATGAACTAAATGGATAAATCTACTTTACAAGGTTGGATCTTCATTCAGGGTACCATGATATTAGAATGAAGGAAGAAGATATGCCAAAACCAATATTTATAACTCATGAAGGCCATTATGAATTTTTGGTCATGCCTTTTGGCCTTACGAATGAACCTTCCACATTCCAAGGGTTGGTGAATTCCATTTTCAAGCCCTTCCTTCAAAAAATTGTGTTATCATTTTTTGATAATATACTAATCTATAGCAAGTCTTGGGAAGATCATGTTCGACATGTTGACAGGGTGCTACAACTACTAAAGGAGAAATAATTATATGCCAAACCTTCCAAATGTTTCTTTGGGGTGAAGGAGGTAGAGTATTTGGGTCATATTGTATCTCATGAAGGTGTCAAGGTAGACCCTAACAAGATTAAATCCATGATGGACTGGTCGATTCCCAAAACATTGAAGAATCTTAAAGGATTTTTGGGTTTGACAGGTTATTACCGAAATTTTGTTCGGAACTATGAAATAATAATAGCACCTTTAAATACATTAACTAAGAAGGATTCATTTTCATGGACTCTAGAGGCAACTCAAACTTTTGAACAACTTAAAGAGGCAATGTGCAAAGCTCTTGTCTTGAGCACACCAAACTTCACAAAAACCTTTATTATGGAATGGGATTCCTCGGGAAATGACATTGGTGTTGTTCTAATGCAAGAAGGAAGGACCCTTGCTTTTGAAAGTCATCCACTCAAGGGAAATGACTTACACAAACCCATTTATGAGAAGGAAATGATGGAAATACTGGATGCATTGAAGAAATGGCGCCCTTACCTAATAGGTAGGTACTTCAAGGTCAAAATAGATCATGACAATTTTAAATACTTCTTGGAACAAATAATATCTTCAGAAGAGAAACAAAAATGGGTGACCAAGATGTTGGGTTATGACTTTAAAATAATCTAAAAAAAAGGGAAGCGAAATGTTGTGGAAGATGCACTCTTAAGAAAGGATGAACATGTTGAGACATTTCTCTATGTTATCTCTATCATCCAACCTGATTGGATAACATAAGCAAGGGATGAATGTAATAATGACAAAGAATTGTAGAATTTCATTCAAAGGTTGCAACAACATTCCAGTGCATTTGATACATTTACATGGAAAAATGATTCACTATTGTACAAAGATTTCTTATATTTATGTAATAAATCCCAACTCAAACAAAATGTGCTTTTGGAATTGCACACCTCTCTGGTAGGAGGGCACTCAACATTTTTGAAAACCTATCATAGGGTCAAGAGGATTTTTTTTGGGGATGGCCTTAAAAATGATGTTCAAAGGTTTGTGGAAGAATGTTTGGTTTTCCAACAAAATAATGTGGAAACAATTAAGACCCCAGGTCTCTTACAACCATTATCCATTCCAAGTCAACATTGGGAGGAGTTTTCCATGGATTTCACCACAGGGCTATCAAATTCCGAAGGAAAGAGTTTCATCATGGTGATTGTTGATAGACTTACCAAGTACACACACTTTTGTGCACTCTCTCATACTTTCAAAGCCAATATAGCTTCTACCACATTCATGGAGACAATTCAAAAGCTACATGGAAGCCCAAAGATTATTGTAAGTGACATAGATCCCATCTTCACTAGACATTTTTGGACAAAATTATTTTCCTATTTGTGTACTCAATTGGCTAATATCTCATATTATCATCCTCAATCTGATGGACAAACTAATATAGTGAACAAATTTATGGAAGGATACCTTCATTGCTTTGTCTCTAATAAACAAACACAATGGTTCAAGTGGTTACCCTTGGCAGAATGGTGGTATAACACTTCCTTTCATACTGTAACAAAAATGAAACCATTTATGGATATCACCCACCATCCATCACTTCTTCTCTAAAATAAAAATCTAAGGTTCAAGTAATTGAAGATCACATCGAGCATCAACAACAAGTTCTCCAACTCTTAAAGGATAACCTGACCATGGCACAAAATCACATGAAACAACAAGCAGATCAACATCATAGTGAAAGAAGTTTTGAAGTAGGGGATTGGGTATTTTTAAGACTACAACCATACAAAGAGATGTCCCTCAAGAAAGCTAACAAGGATAATAAATTATCACCGAAGTACTATGGCCCTTATAAGGTGTTGCAAAATATTGGTACAATGGCATACAAATTGGAGTTTCCTGCATATTCACGAGTACACTCGGTTTTCCATGTTTCATGCTTAAAGAAGTTTATAGGTGAAAAGATATCAATTCAAACTTTATTTCTAGAACTTGACGAGGAATGAAAACTCATATTGGAGCCTGAAGCTATCACTGACACATAATTCACTAACTAAGGAATAAATCAATTTCATAGTATTTCATTAAGTGGAAGAAACTAGCCGCAGGAGATTCCACATGGGAAGATGAGTATTTTATATAGAAGCATCCAAAGATACTCAAGCGTTGAGGACACCGGTTTTCTGAAGGGGAGGGACATGTTAAGCCCTAAATTGTGGCACATTACCCCTTAATTGGAGCATATTACATTAGTATTGTTATTTTATTTATGTCGGCTTGGGTCCATTAGTTGTAATTGTACCTCTTAGTCTCTCATATATACGAAGGAGACCTTTTCATTTGAAATCATCTTGTATTTGTGAATTCATTTGATGTATAAGGAGGTTTCCCCCTCAAAGAGTCTTATTCTCTGAATTTCTCTCTTTATTAAGGAGTTAACTACTTATTTGGTTCTTAATAGAAAGGGAAACAATAAAACGAGAATGCATGGCAGTTCAATGCATAACCAAATGTGAACACATGGTGGCATGTAATGAACACGTGGCCTCTGAATTATTAACCAAATTTCATTACATTACATTTTAGAAATATTTTGTTATTTGTATATATAAATATAAGTTTTAAAAATAAATTTGGTATATATAAATATAATTTTTAAATATCACTTTGACAAGTGGAGTGAAAAGATATTTTATCTGGAGTGAAAAGATAGATATTTCATCTCAGCCTTCCTTATAGAAAAGGAATTATTTTTCTTTTTCAATATTGACTCCTTGAAAACTATTACTATGTGCCAGCTTCAATATTTTCTCAACACTATATTTCTGCAGTATAATTAAGAGACCCGATATCTAACGCAGATACTCAATGCATATGAGGTCGGTATGTTCAAGCTGCTTGCACAACATTATTTAATAGCTCTGCATCATTTAATATTAATATCTTAATAAATAAAGAGTTTAAGTGTAACGACCCTTGATTATTAAGAATAATTAATTTAATAATATAATCCTAAAAGATTAGCTAAACTATATTTATGTCTTAAAATAACATTTCTAATTGATTATTATTAAAATAGTTGTTCATGATGGTTAATGATTAATTTAATGATTAATTAATTCATTAATTAATAAAGTATTAAATAAAAGGTGGATAATAAAATATAATATTTAAATTAAGTTACGTATCCCACAAGGGATAACATATTAAATACATGTGGATGAAATAATAAAGGAGGGATAAGGGTATTAACNATAACATTTCTAATTGATTATTATTAAAATAGTTGTTCATGATGGTTAATGATTAATTTAATTATTAATTAATTCATTAATTAATAAAGTATTAAATAAAAGGTGGATAATAAAATATAATATTTAAATTAAGTTACGTATCCTACAAGGGATAACATATTAAATACATGTGGATGAAATAATAAAGGAGGGATAAGGGTATTAACGGCGGGAGGATAAGGGGTAATAAAGGAGTTAGGTAGGGAGTTAATGGGGGAGGAGTGTCGGTGAAGGAGGGATAAGGAAGGAAAGGAGTTGGGGGGAGGATCATTCTAGGGGAGGAGTGGAGAAGGATTTTGGGAGCTCTGAGTATTGGAGGGAGAGTGAGACTTTGAGAGTTTGGATTGTAGCAGTGCAACGGGGTTGCTGGGGGTTTTGGGCACGGAGGGATAGGATATCCGTTGATATCCTAGGGCTAGGAGCTAACTAGTCGGCAGGGAGGTCGGTTTTGGGTAGTGATTCCAGAAGCGGGAAGGGAGCAAGCAGCGGGAAAACACAAGTTGATAGCATCAGTTTAAGGTATTTACCAGGATATGCATTGTTTTGTATAAAAATTTGTTATTAAATATTATTATTATGATGAATTTGAATTGCAAATGTGCTAATGAAGTAATTTTTAAATTTTACTGTTGTGTTGTAATTCAATGGTTGTTTAAATTAATTCCGGCCATTACATTTGGTATCAGAGCCCTGGTTCAAATCTGGAACCGAGGGCCTAAATAAGGGGTAGTTTTTATTTGTACATTCTTTTGAGAAAAACTCCAGCCACGCTTAACCTGCACATAAAACATAAAACATTAATAAAAATAAAATTAAAATTAAAACCATCTACATTATCTTATATTTTTGTTTTTGTTACAATACTAGTTATTGCTCCTGGCCTAGTTCTTTTACCTCCTTTAGCTTCTTTCTTTCCAAATTGTTATAGAAGTTGCTTTCGCACTCCCACGTTGTATTTACCTTTTGACCAACTTTTGGGGTAATTTGTTGGACGTTAATGAAATTAACTAATCTTATTTTATCTTATCTCTCATATTTTGCATTTGTTTCCAAATTTCATTGTTTGGCCTAAACTAACATATTGCAAAAGGCTTCTTAAATACGTATCGACTGATTCATTGCCTCCTTGAATCAAAATTATATCTTCTTATATTGTTTCTTCATATGTTATATATCATAAATATTTTTACACATATTAATGCCCGAATGTGCCTACAGAAAGGCAAAGAATTCCCTGACACAAAAGATACGTCTAATCTTTTTCTTTTCACCTGTCTAATGGATAGATTCGGGTGAGGGTTCGTTTTTGTTTTCCCACGGTTTGATTTAATTCAGCTCTTGGTGAATACATCTTGTATGTCTAAGAGCTTGGGTGGTTGTTCTCATGGAGCAGCCACAGGACGGTGCTCTTATTCTAAAGCGAGGTTCCTAGAGTTCCCCAAAAACCTACCTACCATATGCCAGCAGGAGTGACTGCGGGGGAATTGGGATCGTTTGGATCTCAGAGCTTGAACTGGATGGAGAACTACTCTGTTTCATCTTCTCTAACATGTTTTGCCAGCACTTTGAACAATGATAATGTTCACCAGCCTAAGCATGTTAATATGGTGCGGGATAGGGCTTACAACAGGAGGATAGTCGATAACAGAGGTAGACTTTCTTTCTTGACAATCTGAGTGAAGGAAATTTTGTTATTATGATAAGAAACCTTTGATGGCTACCAGGTAGACTCCTGTGGTAGCTCCTGCTATGGGAAACCCTCGTTTAGAGTTTTGTGTATGACCTGGTCAAGCTCTAAAAGGGCCGATGGATATCTGTGATGCAGAAGCCGTAACTCTTGCTGTAAATATAATAATAATAAAAAAAAAACGTATTCACCAAAGCTTAAAAAAAAAAAAGTGGAATAGCTGCCTCACAGAAAAGATAAGACACCAGCCGTCCACCCTGATTAAAACGTATGTATCTACCATGACCGGAGAGAAATACTCCAGAGAGTTAAACACTGATGAAGGAGGAGAATCCTCGCTAGAGGACCGTGAGATTAATAATTACAGAGACACTAAAACTTTTAGAAATTACACTACGCTACAGATAGTATAAGTGTGTCGTGGAATTACTAGGTGGTTGTATAACCTTATGTATTTCCCCAGGTAAATATCTCCAGGCCGTCGTCCTCCCTCACCGAGGAAAACACATAAACAACAATCACCAAACATACATTATTTAATGAACTAAAATTTAGCCATTACATTTATCATTGTGTCTTCTCAACCATGTGTAAAATCCAGCCATTGTGTCTTCTCAACCATCGATCATTGTGGGTGCTTCACATCTAGCGTGGACAAATACTTTGTCTTTTCTCTTCAGTGGTGCAGCTTCTGAGTTCTTGGCTGTGTCATGTGAGATATTCATTGTTTTGTTTGGTGGCCAAGACCCACCTTCTTGCTGTGAATACCATCATTCCCACGATGCAGCATCATCGGATACTTTGAAAATCTAGGATACCGAGTTTGTGAAACCTCTCATCGATGATCCACCCAAACGATGGTTGCCCACTACCTTGATATCTATGCCTTACTAGACGTGACATGTAATACTACTGTTGACATGATTAACAGGAAAACCCTTGAAGAGATTCGCCTGATTTTCAACATACATATTTTCATCATGACGCTGAGAATTGTTTTCAGGGCCAAGACATGCCTGGCGTTCAGCATTTGATAAATCCTCAAAGTCTGTCTTCACTAAAATGACATCTGATTTAAGCTGAGTACTACTTCTTGCCGAAAGGTTCCCTTCATCAGAACCTCGGCTTGTTTCCTCTTCTTTGAAAGCTAAAGATAAGTTTAAGCCATTGAGATGATCTACCGACCCACCATCAATACTACTTGACCTCACATTTCTTCATTGGTTTTCTGTAAGATGCAATTTAACACTTTCTGCAGGCTTCGTGGTTTCTTCTTTACTACCTGAAGATGATGGGTAGTAAGAACAAATTTAATGATCGCCCCATGTACTTCTGCCGCCTGTAAAATGTTCTGAGGTTCCACGGGATCAACCACTGCAGCTTCTCTTGTACCTTCATCAATTATCAGATGTGCATAATTATCTTCCAAGCATGGTACTGGGATGATCTTCATTCTGTCCAAACAAAATAGGTTCACCTCAACGCTGAAATAATATACAGCAAAAACCCTTGTGATTTCAGCTCCGGAATAACAACCCTGGCAGACTAGGAAAACGAAAGAGGCAAAGGAAGTAGAACGCCGAGCCGAGGAAAGAGACGAGATTAGGTGTTTGGTAGTGAGAGATGGAGGCCGGGCACGTGGGCTTCATGCTGAGCCCGACCTTAAAGGCTGCCAGATAATGCGTTTTTTTTTTATAATTAAATTTTCATTTCGAATAATTAAATTTTTATTTATTTATTTAAATTTTAGTTTTATAATTTAAATTACATTAGCATATTTAATTAAAATATATATATATATATATATATATATATATATAAATAAAAAAATAATAAATAAAAATAAAAATAAAAATAAAAAAATAAATAATAAAGTGAAATTATGAAATTAATAAAGTTTAATTAATAATTAATTAAACTAATTAACTTTATTAATTTTATTAAAAGATTATTAAAATATTAGTTACGTTTGAATAAAATAAGGCTAAGGATAAATTTAAATGGAGTCCGTAAGATTTGAACCCCGAACCTCCCCACCGGTCGAGTCTTTAAAAAATCCGCCCTACCAACGCGCCATGCGTTGTTTCTTTTACAAATAATTTCACATTTAAATACTTTAATTGTCATACCCAAGACCACATGCCAAGCTATCAAGCGCCAAAGACGTAAATGGAGGAGCCCACAAAGGGACGTATGTGCTCAACGCGGCGTCTTAAGAAGAACAATAACGCCGAAAGGTACATAGTGCGGGTGTACGCATATCAACATAAATTAATAAACATAAGGTCGAGAGCCATTTTTAATCAAGTTGTAAGCGTAAATTAAAAGGGCTCAGACTAGGACAAGCGAGAAGGAGGCGGCATATGCATTAGGAGCGTAAGCATAGAGGCGCAAGGCTAACGTAGCTATAGAGCAGAAAACCAATAGTTATTTTCGTAGGGGCGAAGAAACGAAGCTTAGATGCTTAAACCTAACCCTAACCTAGCCAATCCCATAATGGAGTAACGTCTGTTTACAGACAAGTAAAGAAAACTTACGCCTAACCCTGTTTCTAGTTGAGTAGCACCAATTTAAAACATCCTGGAACTCACCCTGACAACTTTGGTTGATGCAGGTCAAAGCACACAGGATGGTCAGGACTCGAGGGAGTCGAGGCAGGGGAGTGTCGTCGCAAGCACCGTCAACACCGCCAGCGCCACCACCACCATCGCCTGAACTAGCCCTCATATTGCGCTCGTTGGAAGCCATCAACGAGACTTTAAAGGGGCGACAACCGGCAGGGACTGAAGTGGAACCCCCTCCATCTGGAATGGGTAATCCATAAGCGTCAAGGGATTCAGGGGGAGGATCTCCACCTTAAGACATCACGTGAGAGTTGCAGAAGATCAAACTTCTGGAGTTTGCCGGAGGTCGCTCCAGTGAATGCGCGGAAGCATGGTTGGAAGGCATGACTAGGTGTTTTTCCCTAAGGGACTATGCGTCCAACTCAAAGGCGAAGATCGCCATTTTTAAGTTAAGGGACAGCACCCTGAACTGGTGGGGTAACCTGGAAAGACAACTGCACCTTACCCCAGACACGGTATCTTGGGAACTTTTCGAGGAAAGGTTTAGGAGGAAATATCTCCCGGCGTACTACGAGGAACAACAGGTTGGGGAATTTCATGCCTTAGTATAGGGAAACAAAATGGTAGAAGAATATGAGATCAGGTTTATGGAACTGGTCAAATATGTGTCGTATTTGGATAGTGACCAATGACAGGCAGAGCGCTTCATCTATGGAATGAACCCCAGGATAAGAGCTATGGTGAGGATGTGGAAGCCGTCTTCAGTAGCGGAGGCGGTGGTAAGTGCGTGTTACGTGGAAGAACATATGAACTTGACTGGGTGTGCAAGATTGACATTTTCGCATCGCCCGGGGTTCGTA
>SNQJ01S0000702.1:111331-135100 GCA_010110895.2 Picea sitchensis
ATAACATTTCTAATTGATTATTATTAAAATAGTTGTTCATGATGGTTAATGATTAATTTAATTATTAATTAATTCATTAATTAATAAAGTATTAAATAAAAGGTGGATAATAAAATATAATATTTAAATTAAGTTACGTATCCTACAAGGGATAACATATTAAATACATGTGGATGAAATAATAAAGGAGGGATAAGGGTATTAACGGCGGGAGGATAAGGGGTAATAAAGGAGTTAGGTAGGGAGTTAATGGGGGAGGAGTGTCGGTGAAGGAGGGATAAGGAAGGAAAGGAGTTGGGGGGAGGATCATTCTAGGGGAGGAGTGGAGAAGGATTTTGGGAGCTCTGAGTATTGGAGGGAGAGTGAGACTTTGAGAGTTTGGATTGTAGCAGTGCACCAGGGTTGCTGGGGGTTTTGGGCACAGAGGGCTAGGATATCCGTTGATATCCTAGGGCTAGGAGCTAACTAGTTGGCAGGGAGGTCGGTTTTGGGTACTGCTTCCAGAAGCGGGAAGGGAGCAAGCAGCGGGCAAACACAGGTTGATAGCATCAGTTTCAGGTATTTACCAGGATATGCATTGTTTTGTATAAAAAATTGTTATTAAATATTATTATTATGATGAATTTGAATTGCAAATGTGCTAATGAAGTAATTTTTAAATTTTACTGTTGTGTTGTAATTCAATGGTTGTTTAAATTAATTCCGGCCATTACATTAAGATTAATAAATAAATAAATTATTGTAATTTATATATAATTAATTTAAATTAATTTAAATTTATTATAAACATAATTATTATAATTTATATATAATTAGTTTAAATTTATTAATAATGTAAATTTTTTTAAATATAAAAATTTGAGCATTAATATGCATGTAAAGACATAAAAAATTTCAAAAAGTTTTTCAAGAACTCCATTAAATATATAACTTCCACCCCTTCAAAGTTAATAATACTCTCAAATTTAATTAAAAGAAATCATAGAAGTTTAAAAAAGGAAAAAGACAAATAAACTAAAATATTATAACTATCTAAGAGTCTAATTTATTTGTTTAGAAAATAAACAAAGCCAACTATTCTAATCTATTTGTTTAGAAAATAAACAAAGTAAAGAGAGCTATTTGGTTCTATGTTGATTAATGATGGTGTTTACAAAATTATAATACTGAATGTGGATAGATGGTGAAAGTTTCTGTTTTTTCAAAACTACATTTACAAAATTATAAGACTGGAATGTGGATACATGATTAGGTAGAAGTTTTTGGCTTTTCAAAACTGACTACACTGGTGCATAAAATATTTTATTGACATTTCTGGTTTTTCAAAATGGTCTACACTCATGTTGAACTATACAACTAATCTTTAATTTTCTTTTTCTAACATTACCTTTTTTTCCACATAAAATTTCTCTTATATAAAAATGTAAAGTTTCCATTCGAGGTACAAAATATACAAAACAACACTTTACATCCTGAATCTCACACCATCAAAGTGGAGATTTAAACGAAAGTGAGATATGAGAGAGTGACTACTGCCAAAATAATAACAGTCCCATCATACCTCCTAAGGGCCAAGGGGATCAAAAACCTCCCTTGAGACAAAACAATACTTGTCCTTACTTCTTAACGGACATAATCTTAAGCAAAAATTCAAACTGACCACCATGCCATATAAAGTAGGAGCATCAATGGGGATCTAGAAACAACATAGGACCCATATGACCTTCTCATAATTGATAGTAAAATATTTTCCCTTCTTGAAGCTACAATGCTCTTTTGGAGAGCTCATCATAATTTTGATTGGGTTCTTTGAAAATGTGAGTGAATTTGAGAGTCCTGAATTATTTGAGGTGGTCCATTATCCGCTCTTTCCAGCACTCCATATTTAATACCGCAAGGACACATTTTTGAATTAACCAATCAATGACAGTTCTTGAGTCCCCAAATACTTGGAGGTCTTGGATATGTATCAAAGCTGCCAAAGTTTATAAATCCTAAGCTCCCAATAATTTTTCTCCAGTGTTCATTCTTAGACAACAATTTAACATCCATCTATACTCAGTGTGGATATTTAACCCGATGAATCCTCCCACTCCACTTTTCTGGCCATGATCTTGTGCAGCCCCATCAAACCATCCAATCATGAATCCCTCCTTAAGAAAAGGAGAAAATCATTGGGGTTTGGATGGAATATTTTGTACCTAAGTGGTCTCAAGGCATCCAAAAATCCTATGCAGGATCACAAAGGTTGAGGACCAACCTTTCTCAAATGTAACCTTGTTACGTTCTAACCACAAATTCTAACATATTTTGCAAGGAAACAAAGAGCGATATGGATATCTACTTATCCAATCTAAAAGCATGTTTCGAGAGAGGAACTCGTCCAATTGGGGGATAAGTTAAAGGATTTATGAATCTGTAACCACACATGTTGAGTGAATCTACAATGCATCATTAAGTGTATCAACGTATCTATCTCGTGTAAACATAGGCCACGGTCTAGACCAACCTCTTCTCTGCAAATTATAACAAGTGATAATCTTCCTTCCAGCATTAACCAGGTAAAAAGTTTCAATTTTGGTGCTAGATCCCAATGATGTAATGATCGGTGCCACCAACTTGAGTTGTGGGTCCAATGTTTAGTAGCTAGAGACTCATATGAGTTTTTGGCAGTGAGGAACCCCTATTTATTTCCTCTAGTCTAGCTGAGGGTGTCCACACAATTTGTCAAATGTATGCTTATGTTTACTAGATATCTGCAGTATCGATCCTTCTCTTCAGATTCTACACCTGTAAATATGAAATCCCCACTTGTTTTTCAACTTTCCAAGACAACCCCCATCCTACCCGATCCTCTAGAATGAAACATGTAGTGTATTCCCCATTGTTTGAGAGCAATGATAAGAGTATTGGATAGCAAATAATTCTTACCCAATCCAAGTACCTCATCTTCTCTTAGATGGATTGAATGGCATGTGCTTAGTATCCAAGCTAACCAATGTGTGATAACATCCAACGATTTTAAGAGACATCTCTAGGTGTTTGAGACCTTATGTGTCCTAACTGTGTAGCATCTCAGCCAAGACACCACCGTCATGTTGGGGAGGTACTTGTCATTAAGCACTCTGTGCAAAAGGTTGTCCCTCATCAAGCAATGCCACAACATATTTGCAACCAAAGGTCTACTGAATACAAACAAATTCTTAACACCCCAACAACCAAAGGATTTCGGTTTGGCAATGGGTTCCCAATTGTAGAGGTTGATGTGTTCCCTTGTCCTAATTCCTGACCATAAAAAAATAAACATCAATTGTCTTAACTTATTGAGAAGAGAAGTAGGTATAATGTCCACCACCAACCAGTAAACTGGTAGGCTCTCAAGAACCGACTTGACTAGAACAAACCGTCCTCGTAAGGAAAACCAACGATGACACCAAAGACCAATTTTCCTCTCAAATTTGTTGATGAGCCACCGCCAGTCCTCAACCCTGTAATTGGTAGGCTTAAGAAAAAAACCCAAATATTGAAACCCTTCTCTAAGATCCAAAAAATTGTAAGGGAAGAGAACCTTGAAACTAATCAAGTCATCCTACTGTAAACCTGAGAAATGGAAAGAAGACTTAAGTGTGTTTAAAATTAGGCTCAAAGCTTTGTATAATGTAAACAGTATAGATTTTATTTCCTTCCATTCATCTAAACAAGCACCCTTCATGATTAGGACATTGTCCACAAAAAACAAGTTTAGTATCTTTTGTAATCTGGAAAGCTTGACCCATGAAATTTTCCCATCTATCCATGCCTTATTAAGAAGGAGACTAAGGCCTTCCATAACTAAAATAAAAGACAGAGGGGAAAAGGGACATATTTGCCTTAGATCTCCCCCACTCTTGAAGAAAGGAGTAGGACCACCATTAATCAATATCGAAAAGGAAGTTGTGTTAAAACAACTCATAATCCAATTTATTAGCAGTAGTCCAAATCCTGTTTGAAGAAGAATCATTTGAAGGAAATCCCAGTTTACACAATCATAGGCCTTCTGCAGATCCAATTTTAGAATAAGATCTCTCATATTCTTCACTTTGATGTTGTGAATACATTCATGTGCCGTGCCAACCGCATCCAAAATCTATATGCCCTTCAAGAACCTCAGATGCTCCCCGGATAATGACTGAGATAGGAACAACTTTATCATGTTGGATATAATTTTTGCAATAATATTATAAGCCATATTACAAAGGGAAATGGTTATGAAATCCCCAAACCTACTGGGCTTGCTCACTTTTGGGATGAGAACTAGAAGGGTCAAGTTTATTGACCTTTCCATAGTACCATTCTGCCTGGACTCCTCCACCGCATCCAAAATGTCATCCCCTACCACATCAAAAAAAATGAGAAAGAATTCCATTGTCTAGCCGTCCAGCTCGAGAATTTTATCCTTGGAAAAACCCTTTAAGTCTGAAAGAATTTCTTCTATGGTGCAAGGACTCGCGAGCATCTGGATATCATGCTCAACAACATAGAAAGGAAATTGTTTAACTGTTCTCACCTATTCAACAATCGTGTTCTGTCCAGAGATGACATAAAGTCCTTTAAAATGTCTCATCGCTTCCGTAATTAGTGCCTTCTAAGCCAAGTGACAAGTACCATTTTCATCAAATATATCCCAAATAGTTTTTCTGTTTTTCCTGTGGCTCACAAAATGATGGAAATTTTTTGTATTTTGATCACCCTTTTGTAACTAGGTCACTCTACTCTTTTGTCTCCACGGTTCTTCTTTGGAAGTAGGAGCTTACTCTGGGCCTCTTCCGACTCTTTGATTTGGATATTTACTTCTGCCAAATCAATCCTAAATGCTTTAGTACGATAACAACTCTCTAGTTTCTCCTTGATTGTGACTAATTCAAGAAGTTTATTACACCTTTGTTCTTTCACCCACATTGTCACTCTAATTTTAAGTTCTTTCAGTTTCCTGGAATTTTTTCTAAGAGATGAAGTTTCATCCTCATACTCACTTGAGTTCCAAAGCTCATGTACTAGAGAAATAAACCCCACTTCCCCCATCCAAATAGGGTTTATATTGAAAGGGTAAGCAACCTTCCCAAGGCCACCATCAAGTTGGAGGGGCACCGAAGCATGGTCTGAGATATATGGGTAAGCCACCCAAGTTCTATATCTCCCAACCGACAAGATCAGGTCCTCCAACAAGTAAATATGATCTAGATGCTTTTCTATGGCTTCCATCCCACTTCTTTCATTGCTCTAGGTAGGCAGACAATATCTTGTTTCAATGTCAACTAACCCATCATCCTTGAAGATAGTTTTAAAGTACCCCGCCAACAGATCTAGACGTGATTTGGAGACCCACACTTCCCTAATAGAAACTGTAAAATTTAGGTCTCCAACAACAATTAAATGATTTGAGTCTAACAGATGACTACTAATCGCCTTATCCCAGAAGGATTTATGTCTATGCACGAGCCGTAATACTTCACTAATGTAACTGGCCGATTAGCCTCCTTAAGTGTACCCATCGGAAGAATGATGAAACAAGTTATAAAAGGTCAAAGAGTGAACTTTGAGGGATCCCACACCACATAGAGGCACCCAGACCAACCCACAGATTCCACAACACAAAACAACCAACTAGGTCATAAAGACATCGCAAACACTTTGGATTTTGCTTCCTCAACTAGGTTTTCTTGAAAAAAAATAATATTAGGCAAAGTGCTCACCAATAACTTGCTAAGGGAGGCTAATTTTGGAGCCCCTCCTACTCCCCTAAGATTTAATGAGAGGAGTAACATTGTTTTTCCCTGGCTAGGGCTTTAAAGTCTCTAAGATCCCCTTGATTTGATCTGTTATTTTCATGGTTATTTGAATGCTTGACACTATCACTCCCCAACCCCTTTGACCATGTAACTTGCTTCTCGTCTTTATCCTTGCTAACTAGTTCCCGACCCCCAGTTCTAACAGAGAAAGTGTTTGTCTCTCGTCTAACATCAGTACGTCCCTTAAAGATAAGCATGGGCAGTGGTGAAACACAATCCTGAAAGGTTGGGACAAGTGATTCAAGGACTGCCCCCAATGAGCTCTCCCCTACTTTTGACTCCCTCATACCCTGAAATGCCCTGTCCCACCCTTCAGTTTCTGTTGTAAGAACGTCAGTTCTCTGACTATCAATAGATGGTTTTAAACTCTGATCAAAACTGTCGTGAACTGGGAAGGAAACCAAAATCCCTTGATTTTCTACCCTTTTTGTGGTTCTATCTGGGCTAACAAGTAGAGGCACCTCAGGATGGGAAGCATGAGATGGAAACACTGAATGTTTTAAGTTGTCAAGCTCTAAGGTTGTCAAAGTAGAGTAAAAGGAGGAGCAAATATTTTTGAGGTTACCCACTTCTGGGTCCTGTGCTGGAGAAGACGTAGCTTCCTCCTCTGTCGTAGCACCTTCTCCACTCTAGAAAGAGTCCACCCCTAGAGACTCGTAGTGTGTCAAATTCCTGAGCATGGAAGACTCAGATTCCTCCTCTGGCATGTACCCTAGACAACTTTTGTGTAAATGTATCATTTTGCAACAATATGAGCATATGAAAGGGATACCCAAGTAGTCCAACTTATGTCTGTAGACCCTCCTGCGCCATTCAATATCCATAGCCTCCAATAGTCCACTTTGAATGTCCAATTCAACCAAGACTTTCCCTATTCTCTTGTCATGCTCTTTGTGAACCTCTTTGTTTACTGAGATGAATCTTCCTAGCTCATTTCCTATAGCTTCTAGCACTGTAGCCTTCCAGATTTGTAACGGTAATCCATGAAGGAGGACCCATAAGTGTCTATGTTGAAAATACTCAGTTATCGGGTCAAAACTAACCCTCCATCTTTTCAGCATCAGACTTCCTCCACTTATGGTCCAAGTCTATTTTAAGATTTTCAATGTGTCCTCTGGTGAGTTAAATACAAAACAAAAGCAACCCCTTGTAAGGGTCACAATCTCTGGAGAATATCCTAGAAATGGAGCCCAACCATTTGTCATCCACTCTTGGATGCCCAATTTTCACAGAGCTATGTAGGAGAGTCTTCCTACCAATGCACAAAGTGCCAACTTACAAGGCTCTTCCATCTCAACATCCCCCATAAAACCATTTTTATTTTGGATGTATTTGGTTTCCATGGTTTTGGCCCTTTCCAATTCCTTCCGTCGTGGCTATGTTTATCTCCCTATCTTACAAGTGGAGTTCTTCGTCCAATCCTATCTCGTATAGCTTGTTGGTTTTTCAAATTGTCACTTGGACTCCTTTGTGTCTCTCCAACGTCGACTCTAAAGGTTTCTTTCTGTTGGATTCCTATTCCTGTGCTATCAACTTCAAAATGAGCTGTCAAGTAACCTGTTCTTGTCTCCCTCCCTCTGTCTCCACAGGATTCATGCCTTAACTCTTCATCCGAGACAAAGAGTCCTAATTTACTCCATAGTGGCTCATCATCAACGCCCATGAGTGTGCTGACCTCAGGTTCCATTAGGAAGCTTCTTCAAGAAGTGCCACCTGCCTCCCATTCCATCCCTTCAACTCTTCTCTGGTAAACATGACTGACCACGTCAATGCCCCTTTCTTGATAACGACATGCTACTTAATACTTATTTTGTCTTCAATTCATCGTCATCCTTCTTGAATACCCTTCTATACTGCATAATAACCTCTCCTTCTACCTGGGTTGGTTATCTTACATTTGAAATTACTAATCCACCTCACCATTATCACGTGATAACTGACAAATCTCATTTACACAAACAAGACAATCCACACATTACCTAAATCTTATAAATTATAAAGATGATTTTTTTAATAAATTTATAGATGATATCATTCAAGTTTTAAATTTCATGCATATAATGAAAATTTATAATTTTAATTAATTAATTATATATTTTTAATATTAAATTATTAATTTGTAAATTGAAAAAATACTTTCTATTTAAGAAAGAGTAAGTATCAAGCATTTTTTGGAATTTGCATGATCTCAAAATTATGGCTGGATGAGGTTACCCTCTTAAACAATGTTAGCTATCCTAAATGCATCTAAATTAAAATTAAATAAAATTGTAATACTTATTTTCGGCTAAAGACGAAGCATTTTCAAGAATTTTGACCTTCACGCTTCTATTTATGAAAAAGTAAGTATCAAGCATTTTTGGGAATTTGCATGATCTCAAAATTATGGCTGGGATGAGGTTACTCTCTTAAACAATGCTAGCTATCCGAAATGTCTCTAAATTTATAAAAACATCGTAACACTTATTTTTGTTTTGCTAAAGATGAAGCATTTTCAAGAATTTTAACCTTCACTCTATCGTCAAGTATCATAAAAATTTGTTGTCCTCGCCCTCGCCCTCGCCCATGCCAGCAGGTTATGCTCAAATAATTAAAAATGATAAAATGAGAGGAAGGAAAGCAACGAGGTAAGATTGTAATATTTACTTTACATCAACTTTACAAATATACAAACTAAGATTCCTTATTCTATTAACAAAAAGATCTCATACACTAATTTGGTGACTTTGGTTGTGACCATAAAATTCTATTATTTTTATTAATAAAATATAAATATTATAATCTCCTTATAAATATTATATTACTAGTTAAATTTATATTTTAATTAATTTATATATATATATATATATATATGTTGCATCATTTTCGGGAACTAGTAGAAGTTTCCCCAAATAAATTGGACTCCAAAATAATATATATTAAAAAAATATAAAAAATATTTTAGATTACAATGTATACATTTTAAATCTTATTTCAATTAATCGAGGATAATGTTGCTCCTATTGCAACATCTATAATATCAAAATTACTAATTTAATTTGTACTAATAATTATATGAATACATTTAACACAATATTGAAACTTTAATATCCATAAAGATTCCATTAGAAAATGAGAAACAAAATTGAAAATACATATATAAAATTTTAACATCTTTTTAAAATTAAAATTTTCATATATAAACTTCAAACATCTTTGTAAATTTGAAGCATTGTACTACTCTTGTAATATGGAAATACAATAAAAATCAATGATATGGTTGGTGTATAGCAACAACAAAGAACAATTGTTTGTCATAAATAGGGTATTGATTTATTAGACTTTCATGTTTAGTCTGGGCTTGAAGGAAAACATACATGCATTAAAAGTTTTTCATATCCACAACTATAAAGTGAGTATTCTAAGTTTTTTTACTTAAATAATTTTTAAAATAATATTTAGTGGAGTTTAGTCTTTGTTTTATAGTGATATTTTACATAAATATAATGAAAATATTTGTAATAAATTATGTATTTGTAATAATGGAATAAAAATATTTACATTTTAATTTAAAGCTCTTAAACTCTTTCCCAAGTTCCAATTTTCTTGAAGTTGAAGCTCCAAAAAAACTCTCAATTTCCCAAAATAGTTCCCAGTGAATTGGAGAAGTTTGGTATCATTCTCCAAGCTCCACGAACATAGTTTCAGAGATATTGAAAATACAGGGAGAGTGGAACTATGATATATTATTATCTTTAAATAGTTTACTATTAATAAAAAGATTTGCATTCCATCTTATCAACATTGCAAAAAGAAGAGAGACTAGCTCTTTTGTAGCCATTCTTCTTATGTAGAGTCCAGGTTTCAATAAATGAAAAACAATAACCAACTAGCTAAGAAACAGTCAATGCTAGATAAAATAATATATACACCATCCCAGTGATAAAATATAGAGAAGAAGAACAAGATGGCGGAAAAGGCTCACTGGCCAACACTAATTGTATTCATTCCAATGTTACATATTTATAGTACAATGGGTGATGCCACCTCATAGAGAGATTTTCTCTAGATCCTAAAATCATGCATGATGACTAGGCTAGACAATCTTAACTAAATCATTAGTCATCACTTGAAGATATATTACTAATATCCTAAATGAATAATACAAATATATGTGACAATTTAAACTTAGTGATTGGTAAAGGTAAGCCATAGGATAACAATCCCCCCCTCAATCACAAGTCCAATCAATAATACCAGTAATGAAGCATAAACTGGTATCAATTCCAAGTCTTCATATTGAAACTCTTAACATGAGCCTCAATGAAGAACTACCTAAAAAACCGCCAATCTGGATGTTGAATGGTTCATCTGAAATGAACTGAAAGAGAGCTGAGATATGGAAGTGAACAACTGTAATATCTGAACATTCCCCAATTGCTTGACAATTTGATCATTTTGCCAAGTATTTTAGCTAGAAGAATCCGATGTCTTCTGCTAATTGGTGAACATGTAGTATCACCACTCTACTATCAATGTATCATTGAAAGTGCTCTCTGAATCTGTGTTTTGGGATGCCCACTAACCAATTGCTACCATGTATCTGATGGTTTTTGGATAACCACTAACCAATTTTGACACTTTTAGGTGTCCAATAACATCCCAATGTATAATGTGTATGATTCAATTGCAAGTCATTGAGCCATAATCCTGTCAAAGTCTTCCATCTATGGAAAATATCATTATGTAATCATGTGAGCAAGGATGCATGCAATTTGTTCACTTAATGTAAACTCCAATTTGATGGGAGTGAACCAAGAGAAGTGAATCATCTTCTAGTCTGACACATCCTTGAAAAATGCCTGACAACTCAATCAAATGCCAAGCTACAATGCAGAAGGATCCTCTTGTCCTATGCTAGGTCGAATGATCATCTATGTGAACCAAACGTCCACATCATTGCTCTCAAAATCAAAATTTGACATCCAAATTATGTATGATTCAACTTAAACTTATTGAACCATAATTCTGCCAAAGTATGTCATTTACAGACAACAATTTCCCATTTGGAAAATTTCATGCGCATATGGCATACTTGTTTTCGAAACTTTCAGTTTAACAACCATATTCAATTCCATCATCAATTCCCCCCTTTGTCAGCTTAAAGGAGAGACCCCAAGTGGTTTTATGAACCATCGTCACTGGAATTTTGAACTCCCCCCCTTAAGGTGCATGAGAGTTACATCATTGTAATCCCCCCTTCTGTGCTCAAGAGAGTACCATACTTGTTCCATTTGAGTACAACACAAAGTGGGCATGCAAAAAAACCCACATGTTATCTCATCCTGTGAGGGCCATGCTTGAACACTACACCATAGGGGAACCACTTATGTGAGGTACAAAAATGTTATGTGTTACAATATTGGTCTTTACTCAAGATTTAATTCTTCAGTAAGACTTATATAATCGCTTGGTTGTTGATGACCATTGCCAAGGATCAATCCACTCATAGTGAATTTTCAATCTTGTAAGTTTTTTCAGTGTTGAACATCTGTCTGAAGAATGGTTATGCTTTCCACAATGCTGGCAAGGATGGAGATCAAAACACTGATTCTCCTTGTGACCAAATCGATTACAATGTTCGCACTTATCATTCTGATGCTGAATTGGAATAGGCAAAAGTGAATCTTCTTGAAGGAATCCAACACTTTTGAACTTGATTGGTTTTGAATAATAGGGAATATGAAAGGTAATTTCCTTGTCATATCCAAGTCCTGTTCTATTCTTGTCGTAAATGATTTATTCCAGGTATGATGATGGTCTTGGAAAGAGTATTCTGAACCTGTTTCTTTGAAATCCATGGAAGTAGATTTATTGCATGTTGATGCATCATTGAAAATTTTTCTTCATCAAACTCAAAAGAAAACTCTTGAAAAGTAGGTTCATGAATAGATTCAACTTCGTCTGAAATTGATTCTGAAGTTGTATCACTGTGTTGTTCCTTCACTGGTTGTTGATTAAAAACATCATCATCATCATCATCATCATCATCATCATCATAGAGAGGGTTGTGCTGAACAAAAACTAGTTTAGAACACTTCACTAGTTGTTGATTTTTGAGATCTATCAAGTCATCATTCAATAGTTGGGATAGAGATTGAAGAAGTCTAACTTTATCTTGCATCACTTGCAAACAAGTTAGCATTGATTGAAGAGTTTATTTGTTCAATGTCATTATGTTTTCTTCAGTGGTGTTTATTAGAGTGTTCAATAACTCTAATAATTCGAGACTTCGATCCATTTAAAAACACTAAATGAGGTCTCCTTGTGAAGGTAGATCCTGATTCTAATTTGAATTGACAGAAGAAGGCTTATATGCAACTTGCTCACTTGAATCACTCGCTTTAACTTCACGCTCGCTTGAATTTGTTTGCTTGAATTTTCTTCCAGGAAGTTGAGGATGTCGGCTACCACCAAAAAATCATCCTAAATTATTACAATGATTTGAGTTTCAAGTACTCATCCTTGTCAATTATGACTCAAAATGACTCTAGGGTGTCAGGCTCAGTCGAAAATGCACCTTATGAAAAATTTAATTCAACTCAACTTGATTTCAAAAAGACAAGTAAACTTACAAAAGGACAATTTGCAAGTTACAATAAATCCTCGTTAAGTAATCTTACAACAAACATTGTCTGCAAGCTACAATTTAACTTCAAATGCTCCATGATGTGTTGATTTCGAAAAAACTTTGATTTGTCCATTACTAATGTGGTTAACGAATTGAATGCTTGAGAATGTTCTTCACATATGCACTTGATTGTAACTGCTTGACTTAGTACTTTGTGTGTGTTGCATTATGCAATTGGTTACAAGTGTCAAAACTAGACACAAAATCACCACATAAAGAAATCATAAGAAAACCACCATCACACATAACGACAATGTCCTTAGACCCCCTTATTCAATTTCGGGATAAGTCTAGGATGAGATCCACGACCAAAAGATAATTTTTATTAAAAAAATTGATACATGAAAAAACATTTAACTCATGTTGTTTTCTCCTTTTTCATTTACAAGAGTTCTTTTCTCCTTTACAAGTACTCGTCCCTTGTATCTCTAACATGGAGCAAAAACCAATCACCGTTCCTTGTATCTCTAACATGGAGCAAAAAGCAATCACTTTGGTTTTGAGGAATGTGCTTTTAATTTAAAAAAGGAAAAAATGATAAACATGGTTGGAAACTCCACCATTCACACACAATATCCTTATTAAAATATCACTCCTCTTTTTTTTAAACAATCTCAAACACCTTTTACAATTATATAAATTTGGGCACCATGTCTCATATACCAAGTACACTACTTATCAACTTTTCAAAAAGTGTGCTTGATTTCTTATCAAAAATATGTGCAGCCAAAATAAAATTATGCTTATTAATATTACCTTGAACGCACATGCATAACCCACATGTATGCATACTCCTATTCAAAAGGTCAATGCTGTAGAGATCATACTTCTTGAAAAAAAACTGGAACACAACGTATTATTAGAATTTTTTTCCTCATCTACATCTTAACAACTCAGGATTCTTTTACGTTGTAGGTGGATGATTTCTTTTCAGTTTTACGTGTAAAACCCATCAAGAGAAAATCAACTGAACTTATTCTTTGTTGTTGTCACCTAAGCATTCAGATTGGATTCAATTAAATAAGCGGTTCAATGAAACGTGTATCTCTCCAAGCAACCACGCATTGATTACATTGTAATATTTTACAGCTCTTTTAATAATCAGAAAGATCCAAGGTCGAAGCATCCGATGAAAATGCCTGCAATACTCAGTCATCAATTGAAATAATATAGTACATTCAATTAATTCTACGTGCTTGAATGGATTACACATGGGCTTGATATATTTTGCATGGGCTGGAAACTTCTGTTTTTGTTAAGCCAAATTTGATAGCGTTACTGCAACAATGGTGGTCGTGATTGTATTTCCGAGACCACAGCTTAACACAATACATATCAATCAATATGCAGTCGAATCTGCTATAGCTACTGGTGCGAGTTGGTGGAGTTATGCGATTTGAGTGTTGAAGGCTGAAACTGAGTACGATCTAAGAGTTGTGAGGATATTTGAACCTTGGATGGTTCTCCTCCATGTTCACAAAGGAAAATGAGTCATCCTCAATGGAAATACGCTATCAATGAGAGATATAATTGACAACCTTGTAGAAAAATGGATCAACAACCCATTGCACCAGATCACACCAGATCGCGTTGGTTTAGACTACAATCACTCAGATCAAATGCACAAACTACGAATCACATTTAGGGTTTGATATCGCTCTGGAGGTATAGATTGCAGATCTGAAATCTGTTGGGCGTTTGACGAATCTATAGGGCATTTGATAGATTTGTTGGGTAGAGATTTATTGGGCGTGGAGGATCAATCACACAGATAAATTTCATGCCAATAGATCATAAATGAACTCTGAAAACCTTTTCTCAGAAGTAGATTTTTCCACAACAATTAGTCCAGGGGGAAATAAATTAGGTATCAACTAATAAGATCGCTCAAATTTGATCAGATCACTTAGAGGATGAAGGATCAACTCTAGGATGATTTAATAAACTAAGATTTTGAAGACAAAATGAAATAGAAATAGAACGAGAAAATAAATTACAAAGAAATAATTGCGTTGAAAAACTCACTTTCTTCATCTCATGGCACAGTGCAATCATTTCTCATTGCAGTTCAAATCTACAACAGTACAGATTTGGATGCATGAGATCTTTTTCTTTGTTGCATGTTCACTTTCGAGAAAATCTAAACGTAATTCAATCAAGAAGACTCTAGATTCTTCTAGCAGATACGTAGGTTCATGAGCGCTTTGAAGGCCATGGGCTCTCTCTTCCTAGATCGATCCAATCTGCAGCACCTGCTCCAGATCCAGATTCGTGGAGTTTAGGTTTAGATTTGTGGCTTCATATGGTCACTAAATATCATCCAAATCATCAACAAGTTCTCTTTTGTTGCACTCACGCTTTGATTGTTTGGCAAATCTGTATTGCTCATTGTCCAGATTGCAGATTTCAAATCACATCACAGATTTCAAATCCTTCATCATCCTTCAGGTGCATTTTGTTGTTGGGAGTAGCATTTACCATTGATCTTGAATTCTTCATCAACCATGGATAACTACCATGGAAACATGAGGCCCTTAAGACCAAAGGTGTTCTGATACCAATTGATAAAATATAGACAAAAATAACAACATGACTGAAAATGCTCACTAGCCAACACTAATTGTATTCACTCCAATGTTACATATTTATAGTACAATGGGTGATGCCACTTCATAGAGAGATTTTCTCTAGATCCTAAAATCATGCATGATGACTAGGCTAGGCGATCTTAACTAAATCATCAGTCATCACTTGAGAATATATTACTAATATCCTAAATGGATAATACAAATATAGGTGACAATTTAGATTTAGTGATTGGTAAAGATAAGCCATAAGCTAACACCCATATATCCCTGTGTATATACCAAGGTAATCCTACTATATATACACTAGCCACCACAACATTAAAAGCTGGACAACAAGCTTGTTATTGTTCACTCCATAAATTATTACCAAAAAATTCAAAGGAGTGACTATATGTGATATCAACGGGCAGAGGAAACAATAGGTATATCTTCAAACATTTAAGATGTATGAAACATATTTGTTATGAAATTCTTTGAATATGTTGATCATACTTTTGTGTGACAAGAGCAGAGAATGAATCAAATTCTCCAATCAGGATTCAAATTTGATATTTTTGGTTCTTAAATATATTCTATTGATAATAAAAAATTGAAACTATGGTAATGAAAATAATCACTTGTCAAAATTAGTTATACATTATATTGTTGATTTTTTCATTTTATTAATCTTATCTTTGATTTTTTGCAACCATAATTTTTTCTTTGGTTTTTTGATATTATGGTTGATATGGTTGATCTTCTTCATGTTACAGGTAGATGACACAAAATTTGTACTCAGCCCTTGTAGCACTACCCATAACCATTGATATCAAATGAAATATAACCTCCAATAAACTCTTCAAATGCCAAATTTCAAAGCATTGTAGGCATAGGCTATGCTCCCATACCATTTATAAAATTAATACATTTAATTTATTGAATTTAACTGGGTACAATTCCTTCATCCTTGGTTCATGATTTTCTCTTAAAAATATTATTATGAATTTGCCTAAAACTTAAAATAAAAGGAATTATGCTGAGCTATCTTAATGTTTTAAGTTCATCTCTGTCTCTGTTGTTGCCAACTTGTATTACAGTGTAGCACTTAAATTATCCATGTAGTAATTACACCAAAGGTTTTTTTTATAGGGGAGGTTATTCTCGAGGCTTCGTCGTCTCTCCAAAGCGTATCAAAATTTTCCATTTGTTCATCGAAATCATCGAATCATTTCATTCCAGGTGTTTTATCCTGACTCCAAGCCACGAATTCTAGGATTCTTCCTCCCCATCTACCCTTTGTTTCGAGAATCGATTATAGTCCTTATACATTTCTCTATGTTGTGTGACTGATCTGCGGGCTTCCTCCCATGGATTTTCATGCGTAGTCTCTGGTGGCTGTGTCCAGAACTATGTCCAAATCTAAGTAGGAATTTGTGGTTATTACCTATTGCGATGCTTGGTGTACAATATAAATTGAATACCTAGATGTATTAGTTTGAGTCCCAATCCATGGAGACAAAGGATTCTGTTGTGCTCTCAATTTCTCATGTCGGTCTTCGCTTTATCAATATCTACCTCCTGATAAGATGATATAATATAATGTGAGAAGAGGGCTTCATCAAAGGAGAAGGTCAATACTTCAATCAAGGGATTATGTACACATTAATGTAAATTACCTTATGTGATGGTATGTTTAATAGAACAATTGGTAAAACTATTGGATCTTTTTATAGTAGGTTAAAGTTGTTGAGGCTTTCTCCTCTTTCCACCTCTGGAATACCATTATACTCTCTTCTCACTCTTTCTTGCCTAGTGTTAGCACCATCATTTTTTCAGTTAGAGTCAGTCTTAGTTGAGTCATGGTCCATGTGTCAAAGCGTGTGAGGTCAGGTATCAAACAACAAATGGGTCGAATTCAACAAGTGTTCGGTTTGGCCCTTGGAGTCGGGAAGGGACATCAGAATAAAACATGTGTTAGTTGTAAAGGTATTTTCCCAAAGAGTCGGGTCCTTTAAGAAGAGGAGGTTTTACGTGCCAAAGGTCAAGGAAAGTTGTTAAAATAAGGGTCACATCGACAGATGCAACAAAAATCATCAGCTCATTATGAAGTCCGAAAGGATAAGAAATCATGATGCTCATATCACGTATACTTTGCATCTCTTATCAACTGTACTTTACACACTCCGAAGTCTACCCATCGCACGAATGCGCTGTGCAAATATTTGGCCTACTTCGAAACCTATAGTCACCATGGATTCAATATCTCCTCCTATTATTCCATTTCTCGCCCACCCAGTTATAAATGCGAGTCGCTCTGCATGTATTCTATTCACCAACCAAGTTTATGCATTGTCTCTAATTTTTCCTGCGAGCCCTGAGTTTCTCGCAGCGGGAAAGTCGATTGCCATCAGTTGTGTCACAAACTTGGGTCAATCAATATTACCTCTTTGGGTCCATGCTAAATCTACCACGCACGCAGAACACACACACATTTCACTATGGCGACATCCCAAAACATAAGGAAAGTTGTGCGAAGTGGCAGAAATGTGGGGCCCGAACCTCAAAACTTGACATTGGTAAATGAAGATTTGGATTTTAGAGCATATTTTGAACAATTAAAATGCATGTTCTATTGTAATAAAATCCAATGATTCAACGTGAAACTGGTGGAACAATTCACACTCATATTCAACGGGTTCCGTGCGGTAATTGCAGGAATCACATTCCAGGTGACGGAGGAAACACTGTCAGCTACAATGGAGATCCCTCCACATGGTTAAAGGTGTTCTAAAGTCATTCCTTTGGACATGATATGCTGCGAGGAATTATTCAAACCATACTGTTTAAACGGGAAATTCGAAGAGGGCGTTCCAAGTCGATATTTGCAGGAGCCTTTTCAGAAGCTCCTGAGGGCGATTAGAAAATATTTCACCTGTGAAGGAAGGTCTGATAGAATACACCCACATCACATCATATTGTTGATTCATTTCATAGGAAGGATACCATTCAACCTGCCTTTATTCTTGCACCAAAGCCTCCGAGAAATGGCAGACAACGTCCAAACTGAAGCAAACCAACCGAAGAATAACCTATCTCATGTCTCACTAATCAAATTGTTGATAGTTGACGAGTTGAGGCGGTTAGGAAAAAAATGGTATTCATTTCTACTCATAGCCGACATCCCCAGGGACCCCAAAGGAGATCCCCCTCTACCGATGGGAAAATAAACACCTCACCGTGCGGAGGCGAAAATAGGAAGGGTTGCGGAGGAAGGAAAGAAATTGGAATCCCTATCCCCCCAACAGTGAATACCCTAGAAGAGGGGCAAGCCAAGGAAGGACAAAGAGACCGGGGAGGCCCAAGCCTCGAGCGCGCTACGTGCAAAGTTAGACACCGAAGAGTTACTCATGTGCACCATTCGGTTGGAACCTATCGAAGGTCCACGTCTAGAAACTTGCGACAGATCGAGAAGGCCAGACACTGAAGGAATGGATATTCGTGAACCATCACAATAGATAAAGTAAGCACAACTAGCTATTGTTGAGTTGTACCCTGAGAAAAGAGAGATGAGACAATAGTTAGCGGAAAAGACCCTCAAGGAATCAACATCACAGGGCTGAGATGGAAACGCGTCTTGGCTCAAGAGCCAGCTCAGGAAAGCGAAAGACACAATCATCTAGCTACGCGAAGCACAAAGGATGTCAAAAGAGAGAATTGTAGATCACTTTAAGGAATGTGGACCGATTATGGAAAAATTCTACGCGACTCTAGCCAGTGCGCAAAAGAGGTTGAAAGGGAACACAGTTTTTCAAAGACAAGTAAGGAATATGAAAAGGCGCAACTGGTCTCTCAATAGAATTATTCGGTTATCAAAACTATAGACAGGGCCATAGGCATAATTTACCAACTCCTTTTTTGTCTTCTAAAACGTGGCACAGATGTTTTCTCCTCGTGCCTTGTTTCCTGCTGGGAAGTAGGGACTCTGACAAGTACCTGCGCGGAGAACATACGACGCACAATGTTGGAGACCCACCTGTTACAAAGGAAAAGCATAGGTTGGACACCCGATAATTTGAAAAAAGGCGTTGTTCCCTGAATGGCGTCGTCATCTTGGAAATACCTGTGATAGTCTACGGTTAACCGCCACATGCACACTCCAACAAATGATCGCGCGAAAACAATCAAATCCGTTACACTGGTGGGTAGGAGTCTGACAAAGCGCTTGATCATCCAGATATCCTGTCAAAGGAGAAGAATCAACACATCACTCCTTAACGATGAAATCTTGCTGATGGTCGAACTGTCATGTAAAAGACGTTGGTTATCGTATGACTGAGTACAATTAGTTTGTATTCATGGTAAAGTGCCATACGAAGGATCATCTAGAAGAGAATAGTCAAAGCCTAATTTATAGGGATAGTAGTTGGAGGGCACGACAACCCAAGTGGCACACCCTTGTTTATTTATTTCATGTTTTCAATGTAAGCTGTGTTGGTTGGAAAAGTAATGTAGAGAATGATTGTTGATTGTAGCCTTTGAAACTCGATTGAAGTTTAATGCAAAGGTCCTGAGACTTTGACGAAACAATTCTAATGGTAGTGGTTTGATGTATTATAACCTCTCTTTATGTATGTGCTTCTTGTGTTCTTTATATTCATGTCTTTATTTTGTCTAAATACAAATGTTATTCAAGTCTAGAATTCACAGCGCGGTGCTCTATATTTCTCCATTTAGATGAATGTGTTTCTTCTAAGGGAAATGAGAATTCATCTCCAGCAGTGTTGTGGGTTGCTTCATGTGTTTTTTTCTCTCTCCACACACAACGACTCCAACTGAAAGACTGTTGCCTACTTAGCCTTTATCCTCTCAAGTATCAATTACCAATTTATTTGTTTATCTCGTTTTCTGAAAATTGACTCCATAGCCTGAGGTCTTGCGTTCTCTTTCCAATAGAACCAGAAATATTGTACGAAGTGTTAAATCTAGCTGACAGTTTCAAAGCCATAACCTGTACAGAGACAAAGTCTCAGAGAGAGCCCTCTCTAGGTCAGAAAGGCTAGTTTCCGGCCTTAAATTTGGTTTGTAGGTTGACTCTGTCATTTTTTTCTCATCCGAATGCGTTTACAGAGCGATAACACCTAGATTGAACGTGAAATTTCTTTTCAACTTTGTAAAGATTCTTTCAAATTAATGAAAAATTTATTTTAGATGAGCAAGAATACATTCAACCCTGAAATAAACATATGCAGTGAACTTTATCTTCTAACATGAAGAGGCAGAGAAGTAGCAGAACCAACTGTATGTCTGGAATGTTTGGTCCTAACGATCCATAGTGTGTTATATCTTAAATTCAATCAACTATGTTATTTTCATAATGCATTTCACAATGATGAAAGTGTATGAACTCATTGCAAAGGAGAATACAAATGCTCAGACTTCGCATATCAAATCTTGAAACATATTTTTTAGAAATAATGATGAAAAGTAGTTGTTCCCCTTCATTATTCAGGTAAATACATGTAGTTGTTGACAAGAAAATACATGTAATTGGCAACTCTTATGACTATGAGCATACCCTGTGAAGTTTTTTTTATTTTTCCGGAAAATTCATTAACCATAAAAATTAATGAAATTTCCAAATTTCGCCCAAAGTATACCAAATAACATGTGCCAATTATGTTGATATAAATTCCGTTGGAATGCAAGTTTTTATGGTTTATAGGGTTTCAACAGTTCTTTGCAATCTTTGGAATATTGGTTTTAAAGATCAAAATTTGTAAGACAAAGAACTTCAAAGTGTTGTGAGACCAAAACTTGGAGTAGACTAGCAAAATAAATATTGTGGGTCTCCCTTGCCGACGAGTGTGGATTGGAGATTTCCTGCCGAGAACCCATTGAGAAAGCATGTTTCTTTTTGTTTTTGACCAGTTAATTAAAAATGTGTGCTTCTTGAATTTGTTCATCGTTTCCTAATTTCATAATTTGGATAGCTTTTTCAATTGATTGCACTAAATTTTTAATAAGCATTAAACCAGGTAAATGTAGTTTACCTCGCCAGTGTTATACATTAGTAAATACTATGCAAGAAATACAAATTTGTCTTGTCCTCGTAGTTGCTAATGAGTTGCTCATCTTCCAGAGAGAATTTATACTCGTAAAACAATTTTTATTTTACTTTTTATTGATTTAGTTCGCAATTATTTTTATGCCTTCTGCTCACACTTGCTCAACAATCTGGAAACACTGGCATAGGAATAGTGGCCAGTTATAATTAACAAATTAAATTATTACTATATAAAACTAGATTGATTGTAGTTTTCCATGTTCCCATTATAAAAGTCATTGAACAACAATACTTCTTAGAAGGTATTAATTTTTTCAAAGGTATGTCTCTTTGATTATGTTAAAGAATTAATTAAACACTTGGTTGAAAATCAAATAGGAAGGTTCATCAAAACTAACCGATCAGATCAGGGAGGAGAATATACATCCATAGATTTATTCAAATATTGCAAAGACAATGGAATATTGCAACAATATACATTATCACATACTCCTCAAAATAATGGAGTAACTGAGAGTAAAAACACAAATTTAGTTGAATGTCCATGGACCATGATTACAGGTAAAAATATGACTAATGGGTTTTGGTTTGAAGTAGTAAATATTGTTGTTTATTTGAAAAATATAAGTCCAACTAAAATTTTATACCATAAAACTATTTTTGAATCTTTTTATGGGTACAAATCAATAGTAATTCATCTAAGAGTATTTGGAAGAAAATCATTTTCTCATGTTCCTAAAGAAGATAGGATAAATCTTGATGCTAAAGCAATCAAGTGCATTTTTATTGGTTATTGTTTTGTTCACAAAGAATATTAGATGTTTGATCCCAACAAACATAAAGTTTTTACAGGTAGAGATGTATTATTTCATGAGCATGTAGATGAAGGTCATAATGTGGATAGTTATGATGCATGGCATATTCCTTATGACTATAATGAAAATGTCAAAGAAGTAGTAGATGTTGAATAGGAACATGAAAACGATGTTGATTTAAGCAACATGGACACTTCAAGTAGCCAAAGCACACCAAGACGAGGATAATATTCACCACATAGTATAATAAGAGATGAAGGAACTCCAAAAAGAAGTGTAGCACCAAGGAGATTAACACGACAAAATAATACTCCTGTAAGGTATAAAGATTATGCATTGATGACTCAAGTAATGAATGTTGTAGAACCTTTGAATTTTTTACAAGCTAAAGAGAATAATGAATTGAGTGATGTCGTTGTTATCACTAAAATTTCGTCCGCACATGGCGACAATAAATCTGCATCATCAAAACAGGACTGGAGTCATTCATGGCACAGGATTAATTCCACAACATTGGAAAAGGGTCAAAAACTATACAAAATGACCAAAAAATTGAAGGGCGCTTTACATAACATGGGTTCATGCGCGTATGCGCGTAACATCAACGTATAATGCGCGCATCATTGCACGATGCGCGACTGTTGGGCAAAAAACCCGGGCGTCTGCTAAACGGCGCATTTATTGAAATTGGTCGACCTCCCAACCACTAATGGATCGGCTCCCAAGTCGATTTGACACCAAATCCGAGCTCAATCCTCATGGTGGGTTGGTCAAAGACCTAATTGAGCCCTGAAGAGCCCCTTTTCACATTCCAAAGAGGTCACATAATAACCCAATGCTAGGCTATAAAAAGCCAGGAATAACCACCATTTTCTCAAGGAATTCTATGCATTGTTATGCTGCCAAGATTGTTAAGGACTCATTCTTTAACAAGAACACATAGGCATCATTTCACAAAGAGCTATTCACCCCTCTCTTGAGTGAATAATATTGGATTTCTTTCACCCACATTTTCATCTTTTCATTGTAAAGGAGAGCAAGCTTTGAGGGCCTCAAGAGCCTTCCATTGGAGAAAGAAGGGACCCAAGTCCCCTTTCTTCATTGTGCCTTTGGATTCCATCAATAGATCAAATTATACATTGGTGATATTGGTCCATTTGTACTTATTTTTCATTTGTTTTATATGCTCATAGTTTTAATTAGTTTTAGTTTAATTCTTGTCTATTGTTTTGTTTTGTTTTCTCTAACCCTTTCCTTTCACATTTGTCATGCCTAGCAGAGCCCAACTGGGCATGTAAGCACTCTTAATTTGCTCATCAAGTGACGAATTGGGTGCAAACAGATTGGCAACCATACTGGGGAGAAGGTATCAATTCCTCCCTCATTTGGGTTCATTTTGCTTTCCTTTTGATTTCATTAACTTGCAAGTTCACAAACCGGCCTTTGCCGACCTGCTAACCAGTCGGTTCACAAGAAATTGGAGAGAAATCCATCCGGATTTTTCTTCTTGGACTTTTGACACAGGTGCACGGGTATTCCACCCCATAGGCGCGCGTCGGGCGCGCATGCGCTTTATTGCTCTGTTCTGTCAGCGCGTAGGTGCCATATGCGCCTCTGTCTACACAGGAGGCCGTGCATCTGCACTAAAATTTGCATTGTAAGGTCTTGGATGTGGGGAAAAACATTTTCCTTCTTAAGAATGATGATATGCATGCTCTAAATACTGCACCACTTAGACCCCTCAACTTATAAAGGGGAGAATCAAACAAACATAGGCACTTAGGTGGATAAAAATCATTTTCCCTTATTTGCTTTTTGCCACATG
>SNQJ01S0000702.1:150471-271261 GCA_010110895.2 Picea sitchensis
GTACTTATTTTTCATTTGTTTTATATGCTCATAGTTTTAATTAGTTTTAGTTTAATTCTTGTCTATTGTTTTGTTTTGTTTTCTCTAACCCTTTCCTTTCACAGCTGTCATGCCTAGCAGAGCCCAACTGGGCATGTAAGCACTCTTAATTTTCTCATCAAGTGACGAATTGGGTGCAAACAGTTGTGAAAGAAGATCATGATTCCATAACGAAGAATGAAACATGAGAATTAACATGACTTCTTGAAAATAAAGTTCCAATAGGATCCAAATGGTTGCTGAAATCCAAATTTAATGATGATGGTAGTATAGATAAATATAAAGCTAGATTGGTTGCAAAAGGTTATTCACAAAAATAGGGAATTGATTATGAAGACACTTTTTCACCTGTAGCTAAGATGAACACCATTAGATTAATGAATGCATTATATACAAAACATAATTGGAAACTACATTTGTTGGATGTTAAGTTTTCTTTTCTGATTGGGGAATTAAAGGAAGTTGTTTATCTTTTTCATTTATAAGGGTTTGTAAAGAAGGGCCAAGAAAATATTGATTGCAGGTTAAACAAATCTTTATATGGATTAAAACAGAAACAAATATCTTGGTATATACAGATTGACACTTTCTTTTTTCAGAAAGGTTTTATGAAAAGTAAGAGTTATCCTAACTTGTATATCAAGACAGATCAAAAGGCGCATATTGTTTTGATTTCTTTATATGTTGATGATCTTATTATTATAGGCACTGCATCTAAGTTGATTGAAAATACTAAGAAAGAGTTGTCACACGTATTTGAAATGAAACATCTTGGATAATGACACTATTTTTTATGCCTTGTGGTATAGAGAGACAATGGTAAGACCTTAATCACACAAAGAAAGTATACAAAGGAACTATTTAATATATTCAATATGAATGAATGTAAGGTAGTGTCTACTCCACTAGAGAAAAATGTCAAGCTTAGAAGTTATGATGATTCAAAGGAGGTGAATGATACTTTGTATCGACAATTGGTGGTAAGTATGAATTATCTCACTACAACCAGACCAAATATTGCATATTAAATCAGTATATTGTAACATCTTTCTCTTGGGAGCACATGTTGTCGACTTATTCTTTGAGGAGACCTACGTGCAAGTGATACAGTTATAGTACATGGTTATATATTTCACTTATGGATTTTTATGATGATGTTGATGATTATGATTTGATGTTATTGATATATGCATATTGATAGATGCTATTGACAATTTTTCCCTGAGTGTGCAGGACATTTACAGAGTGTGGATGTTGATGGCATCAATGGACCTCATTGGACTCTGGATTGAGTCATGGAGTGGATTGTATTATTTTGAGTATTTTATTTATGCACATGTGACATATGATGTATTATAGTATGACTTTGTATATGGATCATTGACAATGTTTCGTTGATGGAAGCAGGATGACGATTTCTTTCTAATATGACTCACATGAGTAAAGGGGCCATGCAAATAGACCAAATATTGAGGGAGAGGTGTGCCAGAGTCCCTGTCACAGCCTACTAACACTCCTGTCATGGCTCGAATTGTAGGTTAACGATTAGATAGTTCTATAGGTCCACAATGTCGTGAGGAAAGACTAAGACAGTCGATCACAAATATTTCTAAGGGGCACAAAATAAGGAGCGATCCTTATTCCTTATAATCCCTTAGTCTCTCACAAGGTCGATCGAATGGAGTGCTGACTCCAGGGGTTGAAAAACTACCAAAACCAGTCAAAGTGTGAGTGCCACCCTTGGAGCACAGAGTGCGTCTTAAAGGGTATGTCACGAAAATAAAACTTGAGTCAATGAATCTAGGTGGCCTAGAAAACCTTGAACGGATAATCAAACCTTGCAAAATCTTTAATCATTGCCGGATTTAATTAATTAACGAAGGATTGAAATTATTAATTGTAAATCCCAAGTGAAAGTCTAAACCTATTAAAAAATTAAGCCTAATTCTAAGTTAGGTGAGAAGACTAAAACTAAATTATTAACTAAATCAAAAGGGGAATGAGGTAAACAAATTCAATAATTAAGTAAAATGACGTAATTGTAAAGATTTGATTTAAGGCATGTGTAAGAAAATATTAAATGAGAGTTTTTAAAATAAGAAAGAAACGAATATGAGAGAATGTGTACTCATAGAAAATAATCTAGAATCTAGAGTCTAGTTAACACTAGTCTAACTAGAGAAGAATCATATTTTAACTCAACTCAGATTTAGTAAGGCATCAATAGGGAAGAAGGGGAATAGAGACACAACTTTGAGTGATTTAAGGAGTGCTTTTAGGAAATGTGAGAGAAATTGACTTTAATTAAAATAAATTGAGTAATTTACTAGTGAACTTGGGGAAAGAGTATGGGAAACAATTCTAAATTATTTAATTAATAAGAGAATTAATTGTGCAAGTGGGGGTGTCATTAAGGAATTATTATTATTAATTTATATATAAGTAATTAATATAATTATTAATTTAAATTTATTATTATAATTTATATATAATTAATTTAAATTTATTTTAGTTTTAAATTTATTATAAACAAATGAATTATTATAATTTATATATAATTAGTTTAAATTTATTAAGAATGTAAATATTTTAAAATATAAAAATTTGAGATTAATATTTTAATAAATAAACAGTTTAAGATTAATAAATTAATAAATAAATAAATTATTGTAATTTATATATAAATAATTTAAATTTATTTTAATTTTAAATTTATTATAAACAAATAAATTGTTATAATTTATATATAATTAGTTTAAATTTATTAAGAATGCAATTTTTTTAAAGATAAAAAACTGAGCATTAATATATATAAGTTTTCAACACCTCCATTAAAGTTTAACTTCCATTAATATATAACTTCCAACATTAATATATTTAAGTTTTCAACACCTCCATTAAATATATAACTTCCACCCCTTCAAAGTTAATAATACTCTCAAATTTAATTAAAAGAAATCATAGAAGTTTAAAAAAGGAAAAAGATAAATAAACTAAAATATTATAACTATCCAAGAGTCTAATTTATTTGTTTAGAAAATAAACAAAGCCAACGATTCTAATCTCTTTGTTTAGAAAATAAACAAAGTCAAGAGAGCTATTTGGTTCTATGTTGATTAATGATAGCTTTTATAAAATTATAATATTGAATGTGGATAGATGGTGGAAGTTTCTGTTTTTTCAAAACTACATTTACAAAATTATAAGACTGGAATGTGGATACATGATTAGGTGGAAGTTTTTGGTTTTTTAAAACTGATTACACCAGTGCATAAAATATTTTATTGGTATTTCTGCTTTTTCAAAAGCGTCTACACTCATGTCGAATTATACAACTAATCTTTAATTTTCTTTTTTTAACATTATCTTTTTTTCCACATAAATTTTCTCTTATATAAAAATGTAAAGTTTCCATTCGAGGTACAAAATATATAAAACATCACTTTACATCCTGAATCTCACACCATCAAAGTGGAGATTGAAACAAAAGTGAGATATGAGAGAGTCACTACTGCCAAAATAATAACAGTCCTATCATACCTCCTAAGGGCCAAGGGGATCAAAAACCTCCCTGGAGACAAAACAATGCTTGTCCTTACTTCTTAACGGACATAATCTTAAGAAAAAATTCAAACTCACTACCATGCCATATAAAGTAGGAGCATCAGTGGAGATCTAGAAACAATATAGGACCCATATGACCTTCTTGCAATTGATAGTAAAATATTTTTCCTTCTTGGAGCTACAACGCTCTTTTGGAGAGCTCATCAACATTTTGACCGGATTCTTTGAAAATGTGAGTGAATTTGAGAGTCCTGAATTCTTTGAGGTGGTCCATTATCCGCTCTTTCCAATACTCCATATTTAATACCTTAAGGACACATTTTTGAATTAACCAATCAATGACAGTTCTTGAGTCCCCAAATACTTGGAGGTCTTGGATATGTATCAAATCTTCCAAAGTTAATAAATCCCAAGCTCCCAATAATTTTTCTCTAGTGTTCATTCTCGGACAACAATTTAAGATCCATCTATACTCAGTGTGAATATTTAACCTAATGAATCCTCTCACTCCACTTTTTTGGCCATGATCTTGTGCAACCCCATCAAACCATCCAATCAGGACTCCCTCCTTAAGAAAAGGAGAAAATCATTGGGGTTTGGATGGAAGATTTTGTACCTGAGTGGTCTCAAGGCATCCAAAAATCATGTGCAATATCACAAAGGTTGAGGACCGACCTTTCTCAAATGTAACCTTGTTACGTTCTAACCACAAATTCTAGCATATTTTGGAAGGAAACAAAGAGAGATATAGATATCTACTTATCCAATCTAAAAGCATGTTTGGAGAGAGGAACTCGTCCAATTGGGGGATAAGTTAAAGGATTTATGAATCTGTAACCACACATGTTGAGTGAATCTACAATGCATCATTAAGTGTATCAACATCTATATCTCGTGTAAACATAGGCCACAAGCACTCGGTCCAGACCAACCTCTTCTCTGCAAATTATACCAAGTGATAATCTTTCCTTCCAACATTAACCAGGTAAAAAGTTTCAATTTTTGTGCTAGATCCCAATTCGGCAATGATTGGTGCCACCAACTTGAGTTGTGGGTCCAATGTTTAGTAGCTAGATCCTCATATGCGTTTTTGGCAGTGAGGAACCCTGATTTATTTCCTCTAGTCTAGCTGAGGGTGTCCATGCAATTTGTCAAATGTATACTTGTGTTTACTAGAGATCTGCAGTATCTATCCTTCTCTTCGGATTCTACACCTGTAAATCTGAAATCCCCACTTTCTTTTCAACTTTCCAAGACAACCCCCATCCTACCCGATCCTCTAGAATGAAGCATGTAGTGTATTCCACGTTGTTTGAGAGAAATGATAAGAGCATTGGATAACAAAGAATTATTACCCAATCCAAGTACCTCATCTTCTCTTAGATGGATTGAATGGCATGTGGCTGGTATCCAAGCTAACCAATGTGTGATAACATCCAACTATTTTAAGAGACATCTCCAGGTGTTTGAGACCTTATGTGTCCTAACTGTGGAGCATCTCAGCCAAGACACCACCGTGGTGTTGGGGAGGTACTTGTCCTTAAGCACTCTATGCGAAAGGTCATCCCTCATCAAGAAACATCACAACATATTTGTAGCCAAAGGTCTATTGAATACAAACAAATTCTTAACACCCCAACCACCAAAGGATTTTGGTTTGGCAATGAGTTCCCAATTGCAGAGGTTGATGTGTTCCCTTGTCCTAATTCCTGACCATAAAAAATTAAACATCAATTGTCTTAACTTATTAAGAAGAGAAGTAGGTATAATTTCCACGACCGGCTAGTAAACTGGTAGGCTCTCAAGAACTGACTTGACTAGAACAAACCGTCCTCGTAAGGACAACCAACGATGACACCAGAGACCAATTTTCCTCTCAAATTTGTTGATGAGCCACCACCAATCCTCAACCCTGTAATTGGTAGGCTTAAGAAAAAAACCCAGATATCGAAACCCTTCTCTAAGATCCACAAAATTGTAAGGGAAGAGAACCTTGAAACCAATCAAGTCATCCTGCTGTAAACCTGAGAAATGGAAAGAAGACTTAAGTGAGTTTATAATTACGCTCGAAGATTTGTATAATGTAAACATTATAGATTTTATTTCCTTCCATTCGTCTAAACAAGCACCCATCATGATTAGGACATCATCCACAAAAAACAAGTTTCGTATCTTTTGTAATCTGGAAAGATTGACCCACAAAATTTTCCCATCTATCTATGCCTTATTAAGAAGGATACTAAGGCCTTCCATAACTAAAATAAAAAACAGAGGGGATAAGGGACATATTTTCCTTAGACCTCACCCACTCTGGAAGAAAGGAGCAGGACCACCATTAATCAATATTGAAAAGGAAGTTGTGTTAAAACAACTCATAATCCAATTTGTTAGCAGTAGTCCAAATCCTGTTTGAAGAAGAATCATCTGAAGGAAATCCCAGTTTACACAATCATATGCCTTCTGCAGATCCAATTTTAGAATAAGATCTCTCATATTCTTCACTTTGATGTTGTGAATACATTCATGTGCCTTGCCAACCGCATCCAGAATCTGTATGCCCTTCAAGAACCCCAGATGCTCCCCAGATAATGACTGAGATAGGAACAACTTTATCGTGTTGGATATAATATTTGCAATAATATTATAAGCCATATTACAAAGGTAAATGGTTATGAAATCCCCAAACCTAATGGGCTTGCTCAGTTTTGGGATGAGAACTAGAAAGGTCAAGTTTATTGACCTTTCCATAGTACCATTTCGCCTGGACTCCTCCACCGCATCCAAAATGTCATCCCCTAGCACATCAAAAAAATTGAGGAAGAATTCCATTGTCTAGTCGTCCAGCCCGAGACTTTTATCCTTGGAAAAACCATTTAAGTCTGAAAGAATTTCTTCTATGGTGCAAGGTCTCGTGAGCATCTATATATGACACTCAACAACATAGAAAGGAAATTGTTTAACTATTCTCACCTATTAAAAAATCGTGTTCTGTCCAGAGACGACATAAAATCCTTTAAAATGTCTCATCACTTCCATAACTAGTGCCTCCTGAGCTGAGTGACAAGTACCATTTTCATCAAATATATCCCCAATGGTTTTTCATTTTTTCCCATGGCTCACAAAATGATGGATTTTTTTTGTATTTTGATCACCCTTCTGTAACCAGGTCGCTCTACTCTTTTGTCTCCACGATTCTTCTTTGGAAGTAGGAGCTTACTCTGGGCCTCTTCTGACTCTTTGATTTGGATATTTACTTCCACCAAATCAATCCTAAATTCTTTAGTACGATAACAACTCTCTAGTTTCTCCTTGATTTTGACTAATTCAAGAAGTTTATTACACCTTTGTTCTTTCACCCACGTAGTCACTCTAATTTTAAGTTCTTTCAGTTTCCTCGCTAGTTTGCTAAGAGATGAAGTTTCATCCTCATACTCACTTGAGTTCCAAACCTCATGTACTAGAGAAATAAACCCCACTTCCCCCATCCAAATAGGGTTTATATTGAAAGGGTAAGCAACCTTCCCAAGGCCACCATCAAGTTGGAGGAGCACCAGAGCATGGTCTGAGATATATGGGTAAGCCACCCAAGTTCTATATCTCCCAACCGATAAGATCAAGTCCTCCAACAAGTAAATATGATCGAGACGCTTTGCTATGGCCTCCATCCCACTTCTTCCATTGCGCTAGGTAGGAAGACAATATCTTGTCTCAATGTCAACTAACCCATGATCCTTGAAGATAGTTTTAAAGTACCCCGCCAACAGATCTAGATGGGATTTGGAGACCCACACTTCCCCAACAGATACTGTAAAATTTAGGTCTCCAACAACAATTAAATGATTTGAGTCTAATAGATGACTTCTAATCGCCTTATCCCAGAAGGATTTATGACTGCTAATAAAAATTTGTTGTCATCGCCCATGCCGATATAGTAGGTTATGCTCAAATAATTAAAAATGATAAAATGAGAGGAGGAGAAGCAACTAGGTAAGATTGTACTATTTACTTTACATCAACTTTACAAATATACAAACTAAGCAGGGACTCCCTTGTTATATGAATACATTTAATACAATTATATTTGAAACTTTTTTTTTTTTAAATATTGTATGAATACATTTAATGCAAGGTCTCACGAGCATCTAGATATGACGCTCAACAACATAGAAAGGAAATTGTTTAACTATTCTCACCTATTAAAAAATCATGTTCTGTCCAGAGACGACATAAAATCCTTTAAAATGTCTCATCACTTCCATAACTAGTGCCTCCTGAGCTGAGTGACAAGTACCATTTTCATCAAATATATCCCCAATGGTTTTTCAGTTTTTCCCGTGGCTCACAAAATGATGGAAATTTTTTGTATTTTGATCACCCTTCTGTAACCAGGTCGCTCTACTCTTTTGTCTCCACGATTCTTCTTTGGAATACATTTAATTATATGAATACATTTAATACAATATTGAAATATAATTGTATGAATACATTTAATACAATATTGACACTTTTTTTTTTTTAAATAAAAAAGTGGAACCTGCTATATTAGATTAACAAAATATACAATAGTATAGGTCTGATGTCACCAAAAATGTTGTCGATTATCGGAAACCAGCATAGGTGGAGAGAAACATAGCAGTAGCATGATAAAACAGGAAGTAGAGTAGCATCTGTCCTGCCCGGAGGAAACCAGGACAAATGTCTATAGTCCAAATGCACATAAAACGGTAACACAATAAGACTAGGAACCAAGAGAGGATAAAAACCTAGGTACCCGGTGACCTGTCGTCCTCACCAGTCTGCCACGTGGACCCAGCCGGGATGGAAAATGCCTGCGCGCAGAGGGGGCACTTCCGCTGAGCTGGAGCATTGGAATAAGCATTGAGGAGCAAGTCCATGTGCTGGCCCATGAGAAGGGCCCTATGTTCCAGGTTAGACATGTGGCCACGAAGGTCGAACACCAGAGCCAGGTGCTCTGCACGGAGGAGAGAGCCATGCATGTCGCCACCCACGTCGTTGAGGGAAACATTCCTCAAGTCCACCGCCGCTCCAAAACCAGCGTCGAACTCCCTCTGCTCCACATCAACCTCTGCACCCTTCGTCTCTTCTCCAGTAACTTGCATGTCATGGCTGGTGGGATTGTTGTCGCCTGGCCAGGGGATTTCTTATACAATGCAGCTGGGGATATCGTCTTCCAGTGCCAAATTGGGTCTGCGTTCCTCCCGGTGAGTCGCCTTAACGGCGCGGGGCTTCTCTGCAATTGACAGGTCCTCCATGAACGGGTCTTCCACCACGATGCAGGTGGGAAACTCATCCTCAGTCCCAGCCTCCTGCCGGTCTCCCGGCGTAATTGCCATGGCATCTCGACTACAGCCAGCTCCCGACTCAGCAATGGTGGCGAGCAGCGCCAATTTCTCAACCCGGGCTTTCTTCTGAAGTATGGAGGTCGCCAGTGCCAGGGCGCGTTCCAGTTTCTCTTTCCGTCGCCGCTGCGCCTTATGGGCATTCCAAGCTGCTCCACAACGAGGCCTGCCTCTCTTTCTAGGCATAGTATTCGAGGGATGAGTGAATGAACAGAGCGGTTGCAGTGATAAGCTGATGGGCCAGGACGAGAGAAGTTGCAGGTGCAGGGCACTAACAGACCGACTCTGTCTCAGCACACATAGAGAAAAAATACCCAGACAATCCTTACCAAGATGCAACGAAAATGTAGTGAGCCAGGACGAGGGGAGTGAAGGAATGCACCAGAGCATCCAAGCGAAAAGCAGAGCCGAAGCAGGAGCAATCCCGCTCTGTCCCGGCATATAAGAAAGCAAATAACCAGAAGCCGAGGTCACCTGTCCGCATTTAACCCCTTCCATGCCGAGTGTGTTGTGGGCGTAAATGGTTGCGTGAGGGAGGAATCCCTCCATCGTATGGCTGCAGCTATGGCTGTCCCCCATCGTTAATGCAGACTTGTGGGTGGCGGCCATCGACATTTATGCTTGGGATGAGTGCTATTCCAACTGTCACCGTAGAGCCTCGTGTCACCCCATCCGGGGCACAATATTGAAACTTTAATATCCATAAAGATTCCATTAGAAAATGAGAAACAAAATTAAAAATACATATATAAAATTTTAACATCTTTTTAAAATTAAAATTTTCATATATAAACTTCAAATATCTTTGTAAATTTGAAGCATTGTACTACTCTTATAATATGAAAATACAATAAAAATCATTGATATGGTTGGTGGATAGCAACAACAAAGAGCAATTGCTTGTCATAAATAGGGTATTGATTTATTAGACTTTCAAGTTTAGTCTGGGCTTGAAGGAAAACATACATGCATTAAAAGTTTTTCATATCCACAACTATAAAGTGAGTATTCTAAGTTTTTTTACTTAAATAATTTTTAAAATAATATTTAGTGTAGTTTAGTCTTTGTTTTATAGTGATATTTTAAATAAATATAATGAAAATATTTGTAATAAATTAATGTATTTGTAATAATGGAATAAAAATATCTACATTTTAATTTAAAGTTCTTTATTTCTGAAACTCTTTCCCAAGTTCCCATTTTCTTGATGTTGAAGCTCCAAAAAAACTCTCAATTTCCTAAAATAGTTCCCAGCGAATTGGAGAAATGCAGGGAAAGTGGAACTATGATATATTATTATTTTTAAATAATTTACTATTAATAAAAACATTTGCATTCCATCTTATTAACATTGCAAAAAAAGAAAGACTAGCTCTTTTGTAGCAGTTCTTCTTTTGCAGAGTCCAAGTTTCCATAAATGACAAACAATAACCAGCTTGCTAAGAAACATTGAATGCTAAAGCAAATAGTATATACACCATCTCATATATGCCTGTGTATATACCAAAATAATCCTACTATATATACACTAGCGACCATGATAATCTTATTATATATATACACTAGCCACCACAACATTAAAAGTTGCACAGCAAACTCGTTATTGTTCACCTCCATAAATTATTACCAAAAAATTCAAAGGAGTGACTATATGTGATATCAACGGGCAGAGGAAACAGTAGGTATATCTTCAAACATTTAAGATGTATGAAACATATTTGTTATGCAATGCTTTGAATGTGTTGATCGTACTTTTGTGTGACAAGAGCACTGAATGAATCAAATTCTCCGATCAGGATTCGAATTTGATATTTTTGGTTCTTAAATATATTCTATTGATAATAAAAATTTGAAACTATGGTAATGAAAATAGTTCAATTATTAATTTTACTTTTAAATTTTAAGATCACTTATCAAAATTAGTTATACATTATATTGTTGTTTTTTTTCATTTTATTAATCTTATCTTTTTAAGATTAGATTATCAAAACTAGTTATACATTATATTGTTGTTTTTTTCTTTTTATTAATCTTATGATTGATTTTCTGCGACCATAATTTTTTCTTTGGTTTTTTTATATTATGGTTTGATATTATGGTTGATCTTCTCCGTGTTATAGATAGACGACACAAATTTTGTATTTGTACTCAGCCCACTACCCATAGCCATTGATAGCAAATGAAATTAAAATATAACCTCTAATAAACTCTTCAAATGCCAAATTTAATTTACACGTTGCAAAGTTGTTTTTGTGTTAAATGCATTGTAGGCATAGGCTATGCTTCCATACCATTTATAAAATTAATATATTGAATTTAAGTGGGTACAATGCCTTCATCCTTGGTTCATGATTTTCTCTTAAAAATATTATTATGAATTTTCTTAAAACTTAAAATAAAAGGAATTATGCTGAGCTATTTTAATGTTTTAAGTTCATCTCTGTTTCTGTTGTTGCCAACTTGCAAGTATTACAGTGTAGCACTTAAATTATTCGTGTAGTAATTGCACTGAAGGTGTTTTTATAGGGCAGGTTATTCTCGAGGCTTCGTCGTCTCTCCAAAGCGTATCAAAATTTTCCATTTGTTCATTGAAATCATCGAATCATTTCATTCCAGGTGTTTTATCCTGACTCCAAGCTGCGGCTTCTAGGATTCTTCCTCCCCATCTTCCCTTTGTTTCAAGAATCAATTACAGTCCTTATACATTTCTCTACGTTGTGCGACTGATCTGAGGGCTTCCTCCCATGGAGTTTCATGCGTAGTCTCTAGCGGCTGTGTCCAGAACTATGTCCAAATCTGAATAGGAATTTGTGGTTATTACCTATTGCGGTGATTGGTGTACAATATAAATTGAATACCTAGATATATTAGTTTGAGTCCCAATCCGTGGAGACAAAGGATTTTGTTGTGCTCTCAATTTCTCATGTCGGTCTTCGCTTTATCAATATATGCCTCCTGATAAGCTGATATAATATAATGTGAGAAGAGGGATTCCTCAAAGGAGAAGGTCAATACTTCAATCAAGGGATTATGTACACATTAATGTAAATTACTATGTGATGGTCTGTTTAATAGAACAACCGGTAAAACTGTTGCATCTTTTTACAGTAGGTTAAAGTTGTAGAGACTTTCTCCTCTTTCCACCTCTGGAATACCACTATCCTCTCTTCTCACTCTTGCTTGCCTAGTGTTAGCGCCGTTATTTTTTCAGTTAGAGTCAGTTTTAGTCGAGTCATGGTCCATGTGTCAAAGTGTGTGAGGTCAGGTATCAAACAACAAATGGGTCGAATTCAACAAGTGGTCAGTTTGGCCCTTGGAGTCGGGAAGGGACGTCAGAATCAAACATGTGTTAGTTGTAAAGGTATTTTCCCAAAGAGTCGGGTCCTTTCAGAAGAGGAGGTTTTACGTGCCAAAGGTCGATGAAAGTTGTTAAAATAAGGGTCACGTCTGCAGATGCAACGAAAATCATCATCTCATTATGAAGTCAGAAAGGATAAGAAATCACGACGCTCATATCACATATACTTTGCATCTCTTATCAACTGTACTTTACACACTCTGAAGTCTACCTGTCGCACGGATGCACTGCGAAAATCTTTGGCTTGCTTCAAAACCTATAGTCACCATGGATTCAGTATCCCCTACCATGATTCCATCTCTCGCCCTCCTAGTTATAAATGCCAGTAGCTCTACATGTATTCTATTCACTAGCCAAGTTTATGCACTGTCTGTAATTTTTCCTATGAGCCTTGCGTTTCTCGTTGCGGGAAAGTCGATTTCCATCAGTTGTGTCACAAACTCGGAGCAATCAACATTACCGCTTTGGGTCCATGCTAAATCCAGCGTGCACGCAGAAAAAACACACATTTCACTATGGCGACATCCCATAACATAAGGAAAGTTGTGTGAAGTGGCAGAAATGTGGGGCCCGAACCTTAAAAATTAACATTGGTAAATGAAGATCCGGATGTTAGAGCATATTTTGAAAAATTCAGATGCATGTTCTATTGTAATAAAATCCAAGGATTCAACGTGAAACTCGTGGAATAGTTCACGCTCATATTCAACGGGTTCGGTGTGGTAATTGCAAGAATCACATTCTAGGTGATGGAGGAAACGTTGTCAGCTACAATGGAGATCCCTCTGCGTGGTGAAAGGTAGTCTAAAGGCATGCCTTTGGACATGATATGCTACGAGAAATTATTCAAACCATACTGTTTAAACGGGAAAATCGAAGCGAGCATTCCAAGTCGATATCTGCATGAGCCTTTTCAGAAGCTCCTGAGGGTAATTAGAAAATATTTCACCTGTGAAGGAAGGTCTCATAGAATACACTGACATCACATCATATTGTTGATTCATTTCATAGGAAGGAGACCATTGAACCTTCCTTTCTTCTTGCACCAAAGCCTCCAAGAAATGGTAGACAATGTCCAAGCTAAAGGAAACCAACCGAAGAAGAACCTATCTCATGTCTCACTAGTCAAATTTTTGATAGTTGACAAGTTGAGGTGGTTGGGAAAAAACTGGGATTCATTTATACTCATAGATGACATCCCCAGGGACGCCAAAGGAGATCCCCCTCTACCCACGGGAAAATAAACACCTCACCGCGCAGAGGTGAAAATAGGGAGGGTTGTGGAGGAAGGAAAGACAATGGAAGCCCTATACCCCCAACAGTTGATACCCTGGAAGAGGGGCAGGCCAAGGAAGAACAAAGAGACCGAGGAGGCCCAAGCCCCAAGCGAGATGCGCACAAAGTCAACCGCTGAAGAGTTACTCATGCGTGCCATTCAGTTGGAACCTATTGAAGGTCCAAGTCAAGAAACCTGCGACAGATCGAGAATGCCAGACACCGAAGGCACGAATATTTGTGAACTGTCGCAACAACTAAAGTAAGCGCAACTCGCTATTGTTGAGTCGTACCCTAAGAAAAGAGAACTGAGACAACAATTAGCAGAAAAGACCCTCGAGGAATCAACATCACAGGGCTGAGATGGAAACGCGTCTTGGCTCAAGAGGCAGCTCAGGAAAGCACAAGACACAATCATCTAGCTATGCGAAGCACAGAGGATGTCAGAAAAGAGAATTGTAGATCACTTCAAGGAATTTCGATCGATTATGGAAACATTCTATGCAACTCTAGCCAGTGTGCAAAAGAGGCTGAAAGGGAACAAAGTTTTTCAAAGACAAGTAATGAATCTAAAAAGGCGCAACTGGTCTCCCAGTAGAATGATTCATTTATCAAAACTACAGACAGGGCCAGAGGCATAGTTTACCGACTCCTTTTTTGTCTTCTAAAATGTGGCGCGGATGTTTTCTCCCCGTGTCCTGTTTCCTGTCGGGAAGTAGGGACTCTGACAAGTACCTGCGCGGAGAACATACGACGCACAATGTTGGAGACCCACCTGTTACAAAGGACAAGCATAGGTTGGACACCTGACAATTTGAAAAAAGGCATTGTTCCCTGAATGACATCGTCATCTTGGAAACACATGTGACAGTCTGTGGTTAACTGCCACATGCACGCTCCAACAAATGATCGCGCGAAAACAATCAAAGCCATTACATTGGTGGGTAGGAGTCTGACAAAGCGCTTGATCGTCCAGATATCCTGTCAAAGGAGAAGCATTGACACATCACTCCTTAATGATGAAATCTTGTTGATGACTGAACTGTCATGGAAAAGACGTCGGTTATCGTATGACTGAGTACATTTGGTTTCTATTATTGGTAAAGTGTCATACAAAGGATCATTTAGAAGAGAATAGTCAAAGCCTAATTTATAGGGATAGTAGTTGGAGGGCACGACAACCCAAGTGGCACACCCTTGTCTATTTATTTCATCTTTTCAATGTAAGTTGCGTTGGTTTGCAAAGTAATGTAGAGAATGACTGTTGACTGTAGCCTTCAAAACTCGATTGAAGTTTAATGCAAAGGTCATGAGACTTTGACGAAACAATTCTAATGGTAGTGGTTTTATGTAGTATAACCTCTCTTTATGTATGTGCTTCTTGTTTTCTTTATATTCATGTCTTTATTTTGTCTAAATAGGAACGTTATTCAAGTCTAGAATTCACCGTGCGATGCTCTATATTTATCCATTTAGATGACTGTGTTTCTTTTAAGGGAAATGAGAATTCATCTCCAACGGTGTTGTGGGTTGCTTCATGTGTTTTTTTCTCTCACCACACACAACAACTCCAAACTAAAAGACCGTTTCCTACTTAGCCTTTATCCTCTCAAGTATCAGTTACCAATTTATTTGTTTCTCTCATTTTCTAAAAATTGACTCCATAGCCCAAGGTCTTGCGTTCTCTTGCCAATAGAACCATAAATATTGTACAAAGTGTTAAATCTAGCTGACAGTTTCAAAGCCATAACCTGTACAGAGACAAAGTCTCAGAGAGAGCCCTCTCTAGGTTGGAAAGGCTAGTTTCCGACCTTAAATTTGGTTTGTAGGTTGCCTCTGTCAATTTTTTTATCATTCGAATGCATTTACAGAGCGCTAACACCTAGATTGAACGTGAAATTTCTTTTCCACTTTGTAAAGATTCTTTCAAATTAATGAAAATTTTATTTTAGATGAGCAAGAATACATTCAACCCTGAAATAAACATATGCAGTGAACTTTATCTTTTAACATGAAGAGGTAGAGAAGTAGCAGAACCAACTGTACGTCTGGAATGTTTGGTCCTAAGGATCCATAGTGTGTTATATCTTAAATTCAGTCAACTGTGTTATTTTCATAATGAATTTCACAATGATGAAAGAAAATGAACTCATTGCAAAGGAGAATACAAGCTCATACTTTCCATATCAAATCCTGAAACATATTTTTTAGAAATAATGATGAAAAGTAGTTGTTCCCCTTCATTATTCAGGTTTCCTTCTATCTTTGACAAGAAAATACATGTAATTGGCAACCCTTATGACTCTGATCATACCCTGTGAAGTTTTTTTGTATTTTTTCAGAAAATTCTTTAACCATAAAAATTAATGAAATTTCAAAATTTTGCCCAAAGTATACCAAATAACATGTGCCAATTATGTTGATAAAAATTTTGTTGGAATGCAAGTTTTTATGGTTTATAGGGTTTCAACAGTTCTTTGCAATCTTTGGAATATTGGTTTTAAAGATCAAAATTTTTAAGACAAAGAACTTCAAAGTGTTGTGAGACCAAAACTTGGAATAGACTAGCAAAATAAATATTGTGGGTCTTCCTTGCCGACTAGTGTGGATTGGAGATTGCTTGCCGAGAACCCATTGAGCAAGCATGTTTCCTTCTTTTTTTGACCAGTTAATTAAAAATGTGTGCTTCTTGAATTTTTTCATCGTTTCCTAATTTCATAATTTGGATAGCTTTTTCGATTGATTGCACTAAATTTTTAATAAGCATGAAACCAGGTAAATGTAGTTTACGTCGCGAGTGTTATACATTAGTAAATACTATGCAAGCAATAATAATTTGTCTTGTCCTTGTAGTTTCTAATGAGTTGCTCATCTTCCAGAGAGAATTTATAATCGCAAAACTATTTTTATTTTACTTTTTATTGATTTAGTTCGCAATTATTTTTATGCCTTCTGCTCACACACTTTCTCAACAATCTGGAAACACTGGCGTAGGAATAGTGGCCAGTTACAATTTACAAATTAAATTAGTACTATACAAAACCAGATTTACTGTAGTTTTCCATGTTCCCATTATAAAAGTCATTGAACAACAATACTTCTTAGAAGGTATTAAATTTTTCAAAGGTACATGTCTTTGATTATGTTAAAGAATTAATTAAACACTTGGTTGAAAATCAAATAGGAAGGTTCATCAAAACTAACCGATCAGATAAGGGAGGAGAATATACATCCATAGATTTATTCAAATATTGCAAAGACAATGGAATATTGCAACAATATACATTGTCACATACTCCTCAACATAATGGAGTAACTGAGAGGAAAAACAAAAATTTAGTTGAATGTCCATGGACCATGATTACAGGTAAAAATCTGGCTAATGGGTTTTGGGTTGAAGTAGTTAGTATTGTTGTTTATTTGAAAAATATAAGTCCAACTAAAATTTTAGACCATAAAACTATTTTTGAAGCTTTTTATGGGTACAAACCAGTAGTAATTCATCTAAGAGTATTTGGAAGCAAATCATTTTCTCATTTTCCTAAAGAAGAAAGGATAAATCTTGATGCTAAAACAATCAAGTGCATTTTTATTGGTTATTATTTTGTTCACGAAGAATATTAGATGTTTGATCCCAACACACATAAAGTTTTTGCAAGTAGAGATGTATTATTTCATGAGCATGTAGATGAAGGTCATAATGTGGATAGTTATGATGCATGGAATATTCCTTATGACTATAATGAAAATGTCAAAGAAGTAGTAGATGTTGAATAGGAACATGAAAACGATGTTGATTTAAACAACATGGACACTTCAAGTAGCCAAAGCACACTAAGACGAGGATAATATTCACCACATAGTATAATAAGATATGAAGGAACTCCAAAAAGAAGTGTAGAACCAAGGAGATCAACATGACAAAATAATACTAGTGTAAGGTATAAAGATTATGCATTGATGACCCAAGTAATGAATGTTGTAGAACCTTTGAATTTTGTACAAGCTAAAGAGCATAATGAATTGAGTGATGTCGTGAAAGAAGAGCATGATTCCATAATGAAGAATGAAACATTAGAATTAACATAACTTCTTGAAAATAAAGTTCCAATAGGATCCAAACGGTTGTTGAAATCCAAATTTAATGATGATGGTAGTATAGATAAATATAAAGCTAGATTGGTTGCAAAAGGTTATTCACAAAAATAGGGAATTGATTATGAAGACACTTTTTCACCTGTAGCTAAGATGAACACCATTAGATTAATGAATGCATTATATACAAAACATAATTGGAAACTACATTTGTTGGATGCTAATTTTTCTTTTCTGAATGGGGAGTTAAAGGAAGTAGTTTATCTTTTTCATCCATAAGGGTTTGTAAAGAAGGGCCAAGAGTATCTTGATTGTAGGTTAAACAAATGTTTACATGGATTAAAACAGACACAAAGATCTTGGTATATACAGATTGACACTTTCTTCTTTCAGAAAGGTTTTATGAAAAATAAGAGTGATCCTAACTTGTATATCAAGACAGATCAAAAGGCGCATATTGCTTTGATTTCTTTGTATGTTGATGATATTATTATTATAGGCACTGCATCTAAGTTGATTGAAAATATTAAGAAAGAGTTGTCACAAGTATTTGAAATGAAACATCTTGGATAATTACACTATTTTTTATGCCTTGAGGTATAGAGAGACAATGGCAAGACCTTAATCACACAAATAAAGTATACAAAGGAATTGCTTAATATATTCAATATGAATGAATGTAAGGTAGTGTCTACTCCACTAGAGAAAAATGTCAAGCTTGGAAGTTATGATGATTCAAAGGAGGTGAATGATACTTTGTATCAACAATTGGTGGCAAGTATAAATTATCTCACTACAACCAGACCAAATATTGCATATTAAATCAGTATAATGTAACATCTCGCTCTTGCGAGCACATGTTGTCGACTTATTCTTTGAGGACACTTGCGTGCAAGTGATATGGTTATAGTACATGCTTATATATTTCACTTATGGATTTTTATAATGATATTGATGGTTATGATTTGATGTTATTTATATATGAATATTGATAAATGCTATTGACGAGTTTTCCCTGAGTGTGCAGGACATTTACAGAGTGTGGATGTCGATGGCATCAATGGACCTCCTTGGACTCTGGATTGAGTCATGGAGTGGATTGTATTATTTTGATTATTTTATTTATACATATGTGACATATGAGCTATTCTAGTATGACTTTGTATATGGATCATTGAAAATGTTTTGTTGATGGAAGCAGGATGGCAATTTCTTTCTAATATGATTCACATGAGTAAAGGGGCCATGCACATAGACTAGATATTGAGGGAGAGGTGTGGCAGAGTCCTTGTCACAGCCTACTAACATTCCCGCCATGGCTCGAATTGTAGGTTAACGACTACCTAGTTCTATAGGTCCACGATGTCGTGAGGGAAGACTGAGACAATCGATCACGAATATTTCTAAGGGACGCGCAATAATGAGTGGTCCTTATTCCTTAGAAGCCCTTAGTCTTTCTCAAGGTCGACCAAATGGAGTGCTAACTCCAGGGGTTGAAAAACTACCAAAACCAGTCAAAGTGCGAGTGCCACCCTTGGAGCACAGAGTGCGTCTTAAAGGGTACGCCATGAAAATAAAACTTGAGTTAGTGAATCTAGGTGGCCTAGAAAACCTTGAACGAATAATCAAACCTTGTAAAATCTTTAATCATTGCCAGATTTAATTAATTAACTAAGGATTGAAATTACTAATTGTAAATCCCAAGTGAAAGTCTAAACCTATTAAAAAATTAAGCCTGAGTCTAAGTTAGGTGAGAAGACTAAAACTAAATTATTTACTAAATCAAAAGGGGAATGAGGTAAATAAATTCAAGAATTAAGTAAAATGATAATTGTAAAGATTTGATTAAGACACATATGTGTAAGAAAATATTAAAAGAGAGTTTTTAAAATAAGAAACAAACAAATATGAGAGAATGTGTACTCATAGAAAGGAATCTAGAGTTTAGTTAACACTAGTCTAACTAGAGAAGAATCATATTTTAACTCAACTCAGATTTAGTAAGGCATCAATCGGGAATAAGGGGAATAGAGATACAACTTTGAGTTATTTAAGGAGTGCTTTTTAGAAATGTGAGGGAAATTGACTTTAATAAAAATAAATTGAGTAATTTACTCGTGCAACTTGGTGAAAGACTGACAAGTGTACGGGGGGAACAATTCTAAATTATTTAATTAATAAGCGAATTAATTGTGCAAGTGGGGGGTGTCATTAAGGAAACTCCTCATTAAGGAAATTCCTATAAAGCAATTGGAAAAGAGGGAAAGGGATCACATTGGTTATGAGTAAAGTTATGCTACAAAATTTTGTCTGGTTTTACTTGTGAGAGTTGGCGAGGCAAGCTCGGAGCTAGAATATTTTTCTGGTTTTGTGTGCATGGCTCTTTTGCGACTCTCGGGGCTAAGGGGAAGAAGAGTACCCCTAGCATTGGCTAGGAAGTACCAATGAAGTATCTTCGATTAACAAGCTGGTGTAAGGAAGGTGCGTAAGTTGCGGAAGAACATAGTCAAGCTTCATCTTCGACGGTTACAGTAATCTTATTTAGATTTGTAATCTTAATAAGATTTATTTGTGTAGATAGTTTTTAAGAATATGTCGTATCTGTATTCCATTCTGATATCAATCTAGAAAATGTCCTTGAAGGTTTTTGTTTAATATACAAGTACCTTCTGCCAATTGCAAATTCATAATTAAGTACTGGAAATTTTCTGTTTAGAATGTGAGAATTGCTAAGAAAAATCTAGATTGGACGGATGAATTATTGATGACGTATGTGTTTGTTTTTATATGGAAAAATCTCTTGATGATTCTGAGTGAACTGTGGTAATAAAGTCATTGCATTGCTTAAAAAGGAATTCCCGAAATACAAATGTGATCCTTACTTAAGCGTTACCCAACAATACGTCAACTCTTCAGTTTCCCCTCGAATGTACCTGCATTGTAACGAATTAATGGATTGGTCGATTTTAGAGCTTAATTTTCTTATGAGCAGGCTCCTTCCTGTGCTTATAGAGGAGCGACCCCTTATAAGAGAAAACAAATTTTACCCTGTTTTTAAACTTACCAAGGAACTCTTCCTTTCAGAATTTCGATCCGTCTAAAATCCGCATCGGAGCGTTCACTGCCATTCTATTACACTGTATTTTTGGAAATTTTATTGTGATCATGGGAGCAAGTAATTTGGTTTCCCAACTCTGAAGTTTCGTTTTACTTGGGAATTTTATTCAATGAACCCTGTAAACCCCAGGCGCTGGAAATCATTTATTGCTTTACGTTGGTTTTGTTGGAAAATTTCACCAACTCGTGAATAAAACACTTGCACATCGTATCATTTAATTGCTGTGGGGTAAGGATTTGATTCACTTCACTATCGCACCTTGCTTTGAGTAATGACTAATTCATTCTGTTGCAACCCAGTATTAGTGGATATTATCCTTCTTCACCCTCGAATTTGGCTCCCGGTTGTTAATTTCTCTCGTTGCACCGAAGGATACTTGCCAGGCTGTAAGTAGAGTTACCTTGCATTTGGCAAGGAGACACTTACCTTGAAGTTGAACTTCTGTCAACACCCTTGCAAATTCTCTTACATTCTTAGTCGCTTCCTTCCCGGAGCTATTTCAATGAACCTCTTATTGATTATCGTCGAAGGTGAGCTACGTGTTCACTGCATCTTCTAAGGCAGTCTCTATGTTAACTATCGCCTTTCCTTAAAAGGCTTAACTCGTTTTGAAAATCGTTTGCTGACTGACGGAGTAAATCCTTCCTTCCAGAGCTTAAAGGACGAATCCTGGGATCAGATCTTGAAATATTCGATGTTAAGAGCTCTAGCTCTTTCGAACAAGGATTCTAGTATCAATTTCGGGATAATCGTTCACAGAGTCATAACAAGAGACTGGTCGATTGATTCTTTATGAAAATATTTATGCCCAGGTTGAAGAGAGTCTGGGATATGCACTGAATGTTTATTGTCTTATTTTTCCTGAAAAATAGGCGTCTGATATGATAACACCGAGTGGTAGTGAGTTAAATTATGAAATTATCCTTACAGTGGAGAACACAATATGCAGAGCTAATTCCCGGTTACTAACACCCTGTTAAGAGCTCTTCCAAACACCCGAAAATTTGGTCCTTCTGATTTGAGATTTATCTGACCAGATGGTTCAGTAAACCGACTATCCATTAAACTTTGTTAACGTAAAACATTTATAGATTTGACCACCTGTCACAAGGAAGATTTGGAACCTTTATCTTTTATGGAGGGCGTTAAATGTTGTAAGGAGATAGAAGTTTCAATTGAGATAATTAAGGTGAGGAATATGATAGAAACTGATCTTTACGCCTTCACTTTTTGGAGCCTTTACAAAAGGAAATAAAACCAACTCAAGTGATTTTATGTGTTTAAATAAAAAACTCAGTTGAAAATATTGCAACATAAGTGGAATATTTGTCAAGAGTTCTTAATGGTCTTTATGGATGAATAAAATAAGAGCTTTAGTTATAACATTGTAGTGGAACCTTACTAATAGTTAGTGTGTGTTTTTGGGAACCTTAGGGCTTAGAACCTTTTACATCTAGTTATTGTGTGTTTTTGGGAACCTTCGGGCTTAGAATCTTTTACATCACTAACGTGTTGACCTTCCTTCAATTCTCTTAGATTGATATGCAAGCACCTTAAATCCTTCTTTTTCTTTTTAAATGATCTTGTTTAAGTTTAAAAGATACCCAACTAGTATTGAATTTTTAAAGATTTGCTTAAGGAGATTTTACTTCCTTATGGTTTCTTAAGAACATCATTGACTCACCCTTATATATATATTAAAGTTTGGATAGCCTAATCGTGTATGGGATAAATGATAATAATGCCTTCCAAGGTAGACTAGTTATATTCCTTTAGTTATACTTTAGTATTGAGAAGAGATATTTATAAATAAGAAAACCCTTTATTAATATAAGCATTCGATATAAAATAATTATATGGATATAAGCGTAAGTCTCCAGTTATGGCTCTTGGTAATTAGAATTTAGGATCGTGAGATTTCGTGGGTAAGTCAATTAATCTAATTGTATTTTGTCGATATACTAGAATTGGTGATCACTCTTGCATCATGTATTAAATGTTGATGTATGATCGGTTACAAATTTTCTTACTCTTGCGTCATGAAAATAAAGTTGATGATTATTTTTTCGTCATGTATTAAATGTTGATGTATGATCGGTTATGAATTTGATTACTCTTGCACCATAAAAATGAAGTTGATGGTAAATCTTGCGTCACGAAATTAATGCTAATGTATGATGAGCTATGTAATTAACTTACTCTTGCGCCATGATCATAATGTAGATGTATGATTGATTGAGTAATTAGTTTCCTCTCGCGCCCTTAAATAAAGTTGATGTATGATTGATTTAGTAATTATATTACTCTTGCGCCATGATTACTTGATAATTGAGATTGATTCTTGATCTAATTGGATTTCGTCTTGATTGTATTAGTGAGATTTAGATACCTCATTGTTCATCAGAATAGTCGCCGACCATGAAACCTTAAGTGGTCAAAATGAATCGGATGAATCCTGGGCTTGAGCGTTGCTTATGTGTCCTGGAGGTCCTAACCATGCATGATAGGTTGGGTGGGTAGTTCTTTAAATGTTCAGTGACATGGTTGATTAGTTATTTATATTTTGCTTCAAGAGAGTGATGTGTGAAATCACATTGCTATTTGGGATTATATGTTGATCATGTGTCGCTAACGATTATGTAATGCATTGAATTGTATCGTTTATAATTATGAAAATGTGAGCTTGTGATGCGATTAATTATGTTGTGATGTTTTAATTTTGTAATGTAAAAAAAAAAAATCTATTGTACGTCATTATTTGCTGTCGTAACGGAGGGGTCGTTACTTATACTGAGTCAATTTATGGCTAAGCCTCATCAAAATCATTGGAAAGAAGCCAAGATATTCCTTCAATATTTGACAGGCACCGTTAATTTTGGTATTAAATATACTAATGATTTTAGTGTTGAGTTCACAAGTCATTCTAATTGGGCTAGAACTCTAGATGACAAGAGGTCAATCTCTAGATATGTGTTCAGTGTAGGATCTGGATTTGTGTCATGGAGCAGTAAGAAACAACCAATTGTTTCTTTGTCATCCAAAAAAGTCGAGTATAAAGAATTATGAAATGGTACCTATGAAGCGATATGGCTTAGGAGGATTCTTGAAGATGTTGCAGAAAAACAACAAGTACCTACAACTATCAAGTGTGATAATCAAAGTTGTATCAAATTGTCCAAGAATCATGTGTATCATGTTAGGTGAAAACATATTGAAGAACATTACCATTTTTTGAAGGAGAATATTTAGTTAAGTGAAATTGACTTGGAATATTGTAATGTAGTTGATAATGTGGCAAACATTTTGCTAAGCCTTGTGGAAAGGCTAAATTTAAAATTTATATAAATAAGTTAGGTGTTGTATAAAATACATTTATCTATTAAGGGGGAGTGTTAGGAATAATCGATAAATGATTTAGTTAGAACAATAAGTTCTATAATTTGTTGCTAATTGTCTAGGTTTAGTGTGAAATGATTATCATATTCATTTTCTTAGGAGTTGGTTGAGTTTTTCAAATTCCTATATATGTAATTTGTTTTCTTCATAATGTTATCTAGTGTGTATGAGACAATGCGTCTCATCTATATGTATGAGATTAATTGTTATGTTATTGTTTGTAAGTTGGGTTTGTGTTTGATAAATGGTAAAAATATTTATTTTTTATATTGAAAATGGAGTGTTTAATCTAATATACAAAAAGAAGTAGTATAATTTAATAATTGTAGCTGAACTACTCCTTGTATCTCTAAAATTAAATTTCTATTTTTTTGTATTAATACCTATTAATTTTAGGTATTATTAAATTAAAATTTAAAATGCAAATATTTTTATTCAATTATTATAGACACCTAATTTGTTAAAATATTTTTATTATATTGATTGGAAATACGATTATAAAACAAAGTCTAAAATACACAAATCTTATTTCAAAAATTATTTATATAATTTTTTTTTTAATAATACCCACTTTATAGTTGTAAATGCATGCATGTTTTTCTTTGAGTTTGGACTAAACATGAAAGTCAAATAAATCAACACCCTGCCAATGGTAAGCATTTTCCCCAATCAACCATATGGTTGATATTTGTTGTATTCTCATATTACGAGAGTAATAATAGTATTATATTATAGTTTTGAGTTTAGTCAAATATGTGTGGGGTGTGTTCATCTACTATGAATGTAATATGAACATTGGTAGGTAGTACCTTCAAGCAACATATAAATTGAAATATGATATGTATCAATACACCATCCACTATGAATTATTATCTCGATACATTATAATATAAAATAATTTTTAATATATACTATTGTTGCTCCCAATTTGGCGTTCTTGTAAATTTGAGAGAAACTTATATTTGTTCTAGATACAATGTTATCAACACTTTTATCCACCTTTCCAACATTCCAACGTTCTAAAAGCTCATACAACATAGTTTTACTATAAATTTCTAAAAAATATTAAATTTTGTACAATTTAATTCAGAAAAGTGGATAATGCAAAATTTAGTGTTCCTCACCAAGGAGGAAGCTCCCACCACCCCATTGGTATATGCCCAATGGGCCTACAAAGGATATTGCCATTGTTTTCAATTCAGAATTCAAATGTTTTCACACTTGAGAGATGGTGTCTCGATCATTCATATCCATACTGAAACATTAATAGAAACCAAATATCAAGTTTCATCAACAATTTAGAAGAGTACTTGTAGAATTCGTGCATCCTTATCATTGTTGTTACCTTTGATTTGATTTGTTTTTTTTTTCAAATTTTTTATCTTGAACTTTTTTTTTAAATTAAAAATATATTTTTGTAATTTTCAAAATTTGATAAAATATTTTTGTGATTGGTACCAGGTTATAAATTTGAGGGACACTCCTATCCGTCAAGTAAATTTTTTATGACTAGTTTCTTCCTAAAAAAATTCTTCTTGTCACCTTTTATTTTTATTTTTCGGAGTCATTTAAATATTATGTGTCATATGTGTTTTTGTTCATTTTTATTGTAAATACAAAATCATCTTAGGCACAACATAAAATTATTATGAAATTGCATTTAACATAACATCATCAAGTCACGTGGAATACAACACCATTAGAAACATAGACAAAAAAACTTAACATATTACCTTGGTATAGCAGCACAATCACCAAAAAGAGATTCCAGCTTCATAGCAACACACAGTTTCAATTTTGAAAAACACCAAAAAGAGATTCAACTTCTTTATATGCCTCAATTCTTCATAGATCCAATCATTGTACAAAAACACGCATGCGATGATGTCAAGATAACTAGAGCCTAAGGGAAAAGGGAAAAAGTAGATAAGAATGGTTGTTGTAAAAAAAATAATAATAATTATGGATTGCAAAATTTGAAATAATTATAATGTTTTCTAAAATGAAATAAAATAGAGCTTGTTAGCACCCATGTTTATTCTTATTATCAACATTGAGGAACTGAATATAATAATAATATATCCCAGAGATTTGACCAGTAAAGTCTACAAATGTATACATATCCTACCCCCTCTGGATTTGAACTTGTGACTTCTACCTCTTAGGAGGAAGCACATGTTCTTAACCATTAGGCCAACTTAGGCTATATATATATATATATATATATGGAAAATTTTTTGATTTGTCCATCAAATTTAACAACTGATTGATATATTGCATGGATTTGACATTTTTTCATGCTTTCCAAATAAATTATTTAATAAAAAATAAAAATAAAAAAACAAAAGCTTATAAAAAATTCCTTTACAATCTTCATTCATTTAATAAAATTATTGTAACTCTTAATCCAATGACTAACCATAAATTTATTGTAACTCTTTATCCAACGTATGAGAGTAATGCTCATAAAACGTAATCATCTTCACTGGCTTGAAAAATTCAAATTCAAAAATTTAGTATCCGAATTGAAAATTTTTAGTTCACAAATTATTTAAATGAAATAACTTAATTCCCAAGTGTTGGACCTCGACCAAGTTTTGAGGAAACCTCGGTCAGGTTTGGACCACCTTTCAGATATTGATGAGAGGATCGAAGATGGAGCACCATGGCAGAGATGAGATCGCGGATCTCACTTGGTTTGCGGGCTTGTGGACCCAGCAAGGGGTTCCTTAGGGTTTTTGTAATGGGTTATAGGATGTCGGCCCTTGGGGTTACCCATGTTTAGGCCTTTTTGTAAGGGATTGTAAAAGTATAAATACGTAAGAATGTAATGTAGAAAGGAGAATAGCTTGCAAGGCTAAGTGCAAGTACTTTTGTGTTTCTTAGTGTAACATAATGTGTATGTAAGGCTCTGTGCTTGATAGAGAAGTGGGATTTGTTCTGTGACCTAGTTTTGGGAAGGAGAATCTGGCGCTCAGTGCGTAGATATCTTGTCCTCTGTGAAGCTTGGATCTGTGGCTTAGTGCATATGAGCAGATGAATGTAAGAGATTCATAACAATAATAAAGAAGAAGAAACAGTTCGCGGAAGTAGCCCCACATTGGGGTGAACCACATATATCTTGTGTCTTTGGTGTGCTTATGCTGTGTTGTTTATGTTATAATATGATCAGTACTTTGCTTATTATGTATGTTAGGTAGATCTATTGATTCTTAGTTCTTATTGGTGATTAATGAATGTTAGATTTAACTCATTTCTATGTGCTAATTGGTTGAAGTACTTAATATTTACTGTTACTGTGCCGATCTATATTAGGGTTTGTTCTGCAATGTTAAATGAGGCTAATGAGTTAATGAATATCATATTCTAGTGTTAATAGAATAGTCTGCAAAGTGTTTCTTTTAAAGATATGTGCCTCAACTTGATTCCAGACGGCTAAGTCTTGTAATCCCCCCCACCTCTACCTCGGGTGAGACTTCTCTTGCTTCACAAGTGTTTCCGAAAGGGCCGGTAGTTAGGGTTTTGTTGGTGCATTGTTGAAGCGTCGAACCCTGGGTCTGCCCCTGTGCCAACAAATGGTTCCTTTGTTGGGACTTGAAACTGAAGAAAAAAGAGTCTCTGTGCGTAGATCTGTTGCTATAGTGTGCAACATTCTACTTTACTTGTGAATATTTGTGCTAAGAAAGAAATCTGATCTGAAGAAAAGAGGTAAGATCTTAAAAGAGGTAACGCTTTGTGCTTTGATAAGAGTAAGATAAGTGAAATTTTTTATTTCGAAAGCATGAACTTAAGTATGTTTAATAGATTTTGTCCTAGTCTGAAAGCTAGGGTGCAGTTGGAAGAAAGAGTTGATCTAAGTAAAGCTAATAGAAATGAAGAAAGATATGTTATTCCTATGCATAGAAAGAGTTTTTTGACTAATAAGTGGATGCATAAACCTAGAAAGAATTTTTGCAGATTACAGGTCTAGCACTGTGATCCTAGTGCACAGTACATGAGAGGTTGGGGAACATACAAGAGAAAGAGAGGATTGACACTATGTTATAACTACAGAAGACTAAGACATGTTTCTAAGGAATGCCCTGGTACAGGTCCTACGTGTTTTTGTTGTAAAATTGTTGGTCATGAGCTTAAGGATTGTCCAAGGATTATTGCTAAAGTTGAAAGAATGAACATGAGACAAGAAAACTATGAAGAGACTAAGAGAATGTTAGAGAATAATAAAGAGAAAGATCAGACTATGTTATCACAATTGAAAGAAACAATGAATGATCACAAAGATGCCAGTTTACTAGAGATCTTGAAAGTAAAACAACGCATAAGTACAAGAATAGACAACTTCGACAAAGATTTTGTCTTGGATGAGGAAACACAAGTGAATATTATGACAAAAGAAACTTGGGAAATTTTGGGAAAGGCTATTGTGGTACCTTCATTGGGAAGAATAGGCTTGTTTAAAAGAAATATGATAACCCTCTGTGGAAGAGTTACTAATACACCTATTATTGTTCATGGAACATCGACTGAAGAGGAATTTGAAGTCATTAAGTTTGTTGAGAAAAATGCCCCTTTCCCACTCTTGTTAGGAAAGACTTGGATCAAGAAGGATTAGAGAAGAAGGAAATCAGAGGAAGAAGCTATAGAAAATAAAAAGAAAGAACTAAGGGATTTCATAGCTAGAAAAATAGACTGATTGATAGAAGAGCGATAAGATCAGTCTAAGAAATCGAAAACAAGAGAATTTGCTAGCAAGATTGAAAGAATGCAAGAAGGTTTGAAGGACCTATCCATGAAAGAAATAAGTATATCCACCCAGGAAGTATTAAGAGAAGAGATATTAACTTCAAAAACTTCGAGAACACATCAATAGTGCGAAGTCACTACACTAGGAGAATATAAGAATAAGAATGGAAAGAGGATTCCATAAACAATTAGAGAGACTCAGATCACAAGAAAGAAGGCAAGGAATCTCAATAAAAAGAAATCCAAGTTAGAAAAACTACAGGAAGCTATAGAGAATAGATGGAAGACTTCACAGGAGTCAGGTTTGCAGGACTTGAACCTCGCTAGAATAATAGAACCACGCCGAATGAGACTTTGCCCTGGCGAAGCTATATGATCGTTGGAGGCACCCTGTCTGTTAGAAAAATGCTCTGGAATGGATAGAAAACACATTTATGATCTTTTGGACGTTGATACCATGCCATAACTGATGGATTCACATTGATGGAAGCAACCCTACCCATTGGAGGAATTAATTACAAGCTTATTTAACCCGTTGTCCACTGCACCGAGACCACTTTTTGCCACCCATGATTAACTGATCTATTAGAGATCTGATTGTGCATCGAACTGTGTTTTCAGAAGATAGAGATCACCATCTATTTGTCTACCCCGCCTGTCTATTCGTCTACCTCGATATACCTGTTTAAAAGTGAGTTAGAGAATTCTGTTGAGGAGATTCTTAACACATTTATGGATGATAGAGCTATGTCTGAAGGTATCCAGGCATCATTGAATAGGGGACTGCAAGCTTCCCCTTCCACTGGACGACGTGCTAGCCGTATTAACCCCACGACTGAGCAACAAAGTAAGCATCACGACAATCTCGCTAACACGAAGCAGATCTTGTTGATATTACCAGATTATATTCCACCATTGGCTGGCACGGTTAACCATGACAACATTCCATGAGACTTTGAGTACACTTTGATCACCGCATATAATTTGAAGGGAATACGTGTAGTTGGGAGCCAGTCAGGACAGATCCCGCTGCTAAAGAACAATGACTTCAACCTTGGAGATAGAAAGAACCACGCTATGATATCTCCCCACATATACTTGAAAAATATGACTGAGAGGAAGCCTCACATTGTCCCCTAGCCATGGATTAAGGAGCTCGTGCAATCCACTGTGCTCAATGTAATGAAGATTCCCCATTTTGGCTGACACTAGGAGATTAACACTTGCGTTAAACTTCTCTTTCCATGCTACCATGGAGGAAACATGTGGCTTGACAGAAGGATTACTATGGATCTGACACTAATCCACTTAATTACAGGATTAAGCATGAAGGACTCCGACCCTCAACAATTTTATCGAGGGAAGGCCTTCGACCACTCCCTGGCACAATGCATCAAGGAGGCATATGGCGAAGTTGAAAAAGGAAAGCGAGGATATAAGGTGTCCTCTATCTATGATGGCGCATCACACCTCTCTTTTCAACTCATAGCTGGCAAGCTCGTAAGAAAAATCCACCCCGCGCAGGTCACCGAGTTCGTGGTGGACCTCGCAGGAAAATGCGTGGAGAGAATGCAGATGAATTGGGAAAGTTACCTCGTCAAAGAACTTGAGAAATACTGTCGCAAATATTAGGATCAAGGATACAAGTTCCACTTCAGTTGGTTTCTTATGTTGATTGCATTTGTTGCTTGGAAAATGCCAAAAGGAGCCACCTTCCCGGAGATAGAATCATCAGAGCCGTTGGCCACTAGGTTTGCTACCTTGTGATACACCAATGACATGTTGAAGCAATGGCAGTCGAATTCTCTGTTCCATGCCTATTATCAACAACTGAAGGTTTCCATTGAAGCATTTCCGTGCATGACACCATGCACCTTGCACCAGTACCGTCCTTTTGCAAAGTTCCACGTAGATCAACATTTTATTTATATCACTGCATGCAGAGATGAGAGCAAGGAAGAGTTGCAATCATATTACAAATTGACGGACGAAGACATGGAGAAAATAATGAAGGAATGGCTGGAAGAGTTCCTTGTACCAATCGATGATGAAGAACTCTTCGACCCCAACATCATAGGAATCTCCTTGGTCACCCGGGTCGAGCATGCTAGACAATCCAGTGCAAAGAAGAAGAAGAAAAAGGAGGAAGTTCAGAATATAGAGGCTGATGAGGAGGACAACACATCGGGAAGAGGAGACAAAGTAAATGGACAAGGAAGAGGGGATGAAGGAGAAAATCAAGTCGAAGGTGAAGCTACACCGCCGAAGGATCCCCCTACTGAAACATCGTAGAAGAGGAAGGTTTCTCCGTACAAACCTTTGGCAAGAAAGAAGATCCACACCAATAAGCTCCAGATGGAAGCCACTTCATAGAATATGACATCAATCTAGTCCACGAAGCCATGGAGGATGCTTTAGAAGATCTCTTGTAGAGATATGGAGAAAAACAATAAGAGTTGTTTGAAAGGGTCGAGAAGGAACTAAAGGAAATACATAAAGCTATTCAATTGATCCGCGGAGTACCTACTGCACCTTCTTCGTCGCAGGTTGAAAAATTGGGGGATGAGCCCACCCAACTGAGAAGATTAGCATATGCAATAGAGGCTCATATTCAAAAAGTCTAAGAAGAAAAGGAGAAGGCTACAGAAGACTTGAAGCAAGAGAAAGAGGAAGTATTAGAGAAACTACTAGTTGCACGGTACTACGTAACCGCCTATGAAAATTAGAAAGATGAGTTTCAGGTGATGATCGAAGAGGACAAAGAGAATATACAGAGAGAAAAGGAGGTCCTGCTCACAGAGAAGACTATAGTCAAAGGAGCGATGAATAAAACACTTTGCTCTATGCCAGGTTTGGAATAGGTGGTACATGAGTCAGTCGAGGTTCAAGTGGAAAAGCTCGCTGAGGTCATACAACAACTTCAAGCGAGGATAATCGAGTTAGAGATCCAAGCAGTGTTGAGCACCCCACAAGAAGTGCATGAAAAGAGGGAGGAGGCCACTAAGAACGCAATAATAAGGATCAGGGCCCTCGCCTCAGAGTGTAAACAATTGAGTGATATAAGTGCACTGACTTATGAACACCTCGCAGAATATCTAGAGCTAAGGAGGTTGGAAACACAGCTACATGAGGTGCAACAGAAGGCATTCACCATGCAGATGCATATGACGTTTCTCACTGCAGTCGAGAGAATGGAAATATCACAAGAACAATGCGTAGTCCAACAACAGATTACTACCATCCAGGGCAAAGTAATGGAAGTCACGTAGAAGCTGCAACTAGTGAATGACGAAGCCTGCAAAGTGTTTGAAGAAATTGAAGGACAAGGCTCGCAACTGGACGAAGTGGTTGCATCGGTTGAACAATGCCTGGAAGGGCCTGTTACAGCGCAGACAATCCAGGAGCTCGTTGAGAAGGAGGCTTAGGACAAACAACAAGTTGAGGTAGATCGAGTGAATCTTGAGGCCTGCGAAGAGACATTGCCCAGGCCTGTGTGACTCGGGACGAGTCAGAGGTGAGTGTTGGGGGCCCGTTTCCCCTTGAGCAAGTTTTGAGGAAACCTCAGTTAGGTTTGGACCACCTTTTGGACTTCGACGTGAGGATCGAAGATGGAGTGCTATGGAGGAGATGAGATCACTGATCTCACTTGGTTTGTGAGCTTGTGGACCCAACAAGGGGTTACTTAGGGTTTTTGTAATGGATTATGGGATGTTGGTCCATAGGGTTACCCATGTTTAGGCCTTTTTGTAAGGGATTGAAAAAGTATAAATAAGTAAGAATGTAATGTAGAAAGGGGAATAGCTTGCAAGGCTAAGTGCAAGTAGTTTTGGTTTGTTTAGTGCAACAAAATGTGTATGTAAGGCTCTGTGCTTGATAGAGAATCAAGCTTTGTGCTGCGACCTAGTTTTGGGAAGGAGAATTTGGCACTCAGTGCATAAATCTCTTGTCCTCTGCGAAGCTTGGCTCTGTGCATTAGTGCACAGGAGTATATGAATGTAAGATATTTAGAAGAATAATAAAGAATACGATGAAGTTGGTGGACGTAACCCCGCACTGGGGTGAACCACGTATATCTTGTGTCTTTGGTGTGCTTATGTTGTGTTTCTTATGTTATGAATATGTTCAGTACTTTGCTTATTATGTATGTTAGGTAGATCTATTGATGCTTAGTGCTTATTGGTGATGAATGGATGTTAGATCTAAGTCATTGTTATGTGCTAAGTGGTTGAAGTACTTAATATTTGTTGTTACTACGCCGATCTATCTTATCGTTTGTTCTGCGATGTTAAATGAGGTGAATGAGTTAATGAATATCATCTTGTAGTGTTAATAGAATACTCTGTGAAATGTTGCTTTCATAGATTAGTGTCCCAGCTTCGTTATAGACGCCTGAGTCCTATAACCCCCCCTTGCCTCTACCTCCGGTGAGATTTCACCTGCTTTGCAGGTGTTGCTGAAAGGGACGATAGTTAGGGTTTTGTTGGTGCGTTGTTGAAGCATTGAACCCTGGGTCTGCCCCTGTTGTTAGTGTAATTATTTAAATGAAATAATTTAATTCCCAAGTAATGATGAGCTCTCTGATTGTGACTTTAGTGTATTGTTGATTTCCTTTTTAATAGAGGTGATAGATTGAATTTATGGACAAACTTTGATGTAAACAAAAAATACCAATTTGTGTGAGGTATGTTTTCAAGCTTGAATGTGTGATTTTACTCTATGTATTTTTTCAAGTTTAGTATGTCTTACTACATTGTATTACATTGTATTATGGTGATTTTTCTTCAAGCTTTTTTTATGTAAACAAAAAATACCAACTTGTCTGAGGTATGTCTTCAAACTTGAATGTGTGATTTTACTATGTGGATTTTTTCGAGTTTAATGTGTCTTAAGACTTTGTATTATGGTGATTTTTTTTTGAGCTTGAATGTGTGGTTTAACTGTGTGGATTTCTTCAAGTTTAGTGGTTTAATATGACATATGGCTTTGTATTACTCTGATTTTGATTTGTGGTAGGTTTAGGTGAAATCTGTTTTATAACCATACCCAAATGCAAAAAATCTTCTTCAACTTAATGGCTCTATTTATGAATTAAATATAAAGAAAATTAGGCTCTATTTAAAAGAAAATGAATTCATTTATTATTCTATCTTTGTTTTTTTAATTAATTCAAACTATCAAATCATATAAATATGGAATACTTTTAATCATTAAAAGATGTTTTAATTTATTTTTCGAAATTTATAAAGTTAAAATTAGTAATAATTCAAGTATGGGGTGTTGGGGATGGAAATTTGGAGGATCCAACCCCTGAGGATTGTTCATCTTCCATTGAATTGGGACAAAGGACAACGCTGGGCCCTGAACCCATGGATGGTTTGCCGACTATTGATTTCAACCAAAGATTGGCATTAGGCCCTGAACCTGAGACTGTAAGTATGATGGGGCAGGTGGGTTCATATGGAACGAACGCCCTCCTGCATGAAGAATCTCCTCGACAACTCACTCACCCTGATTTCAACTTAAATGACTATAACTTCTTGTACCTAGACCTCCTCTTAGCCTTCCCTCGTCATGAATAATCTTAGTATAGTTGGCAGACTCTCGCAGAGAAAAAAATGAAAGAAGCTCAGTGGAATAACCAATACTCTTTTTGGTTGGTCTAGTTTCTCTAGTGACACGACACTTTTGTATGTATGATATCATGATAATAATAATAATAATAATCTATTTTTAAGGTCACGACCAAGCCAACACACCAAATTGGTGTATGAGACCCACTTGTTTGTGGGACAAGGGACCCCCCTCCGCCCAACGATTTGACTGGTAAAGTCTACGAAGATATACATACCCTACCCCCCTCTGGATTTGAACCTATGACCTCTTAAGAGAAACACATGTTCTTAACCATTAGGCCCACTATAAATTAATATATTTTTTTCCGTAAATTTATCTAAAAAAATTAATCTCTTTATGTATAATATCATGATAAATTAATATATATTTTTTTCGTGAATTTATAAAAATAAAATAAAATTTCCAAAGTTAAAATTAGTGATAATATTAATAAAATCATAAGTAAGATTTATTTCATATTTTAAATTTAAATAAATATTTTCAAATGTAATAATAACATATTTTATATTTAATATTCTAGCTTTCATAATTTTATTAATATCAATTTCAATATTTTTTTTTTTTAGGTTTTTAATTTAAAATTATAAATATGAATAATAATATAGATAAATAAAAATAATATTATAATCTAAATTTAATATATTAATTAAATAATTTTTATGGTTTTTTAATTTCAAATTATAAATCTAAATAATTTAATAAAAATAAATAAAAATAATATAATAATCCAAATTTAATATATCTATTATATATTAAAGTTTAATATTTAATAAAATAATGTGTACAAATTTCAAATGTGTATAGAACTTACATTGTAATTTAAAACGTCTTCCTTAATTCATCAATTATATAGTTTCATCAATCACTTAAATTAAATATATTATTAATTTGCATGATTTTAATATTAATTTTGTGTTTAATTAAATTTATATTTTAATCGATTAATTAAATAATTATATTCTTTTAACATTTTCTTATAAAAATATTTTAATTTGATTTTTTTAATAGAATTAGAATATTTTATTTCCACAAAGTAAATTTATATTTTAATTAATTAATCAAAATAAACATTAAATAATAGTAATTATTATTATTATTAAATAATCCACTACTAATTAAAAAAAATATTCTATCTTATCAAGATTGCAAAAAGAATAACAAAGACTAGCCAGAAAAGGAGTCGGAGTTGCTACTTTGTAGCGATTCTTCTCATTATACCACTATATTGTAATTTTATGGATCAAATACATTTTTATTGATTTTTTGAAATTAATATAGTTACAAGTCAAAGAACATATATATAAATATATTAAAAGAAAAATGATATTTTATTTGATTGTTGAAAGGTGTGGTATGACTTTGATGTGATGATTTTTTATTTTAATAGTCCTTGCTGAAGGCGCAGAGGGAATATAGCGATCGATAATTTGTTGGCTTTATATTAATATGTCCTTTGACTATAAATTTTTACACCATTTGTATTGTTCGTACTATAGAAGTAAAAACATCATTATATATATATATATATATATATATATAGAAACTTATATGTCATCGTCTCATTGGAGAATATATTCGAGATCTTATTGCCAGCTTCGTTGTTCCCAATGTTGTAAATGTGCAGATATCCAAAGTTTTGAGCTTACACACTCATTTTTACATTTTTACTTAAATGTTTACAAACCGAAAGTTCTGAGCATGGACGTTGTTTTTTTTATTAATGTATTTGTCCTATTATTATTAGTCCTTTGTATTTGTATTGAAATGTTTGCATATCGAAGGTTTATATCATTGACTCTTTTTTTGAGGTGGTTGAATATCCCTGACAACTTAAATGTTTACATGGCGTGAGGTCCTGAAACAGGCCTGACAACCTAAATGTTTGCATATCGCGAGGCCCTTGGACATCTTGACAACCTTAAATGTTTACCTAAATAGGATGCTCAAAGTACATTTTTCCTTTAAATTTTCCATACAATGTTGCAGTGAATTTGGACAATATTGTTGTCCACCGCCAGTTGAATAAGCATCATATGTTTCATACTTCTTCTAGGCTTGGAATGCAATTTCGTCATTGTTGAAGCTACATACACTGTTTACTAGTTCAATGGTTTCTTCTTATTCATTGGTTCGTCGGTTGTTGCTTGTTGTTGTTTGGTTCAACTTTGCAAGGTTGGGGTACTGCATTCGCAGTTGGATCTATTTTTTTGATTTTACTTTGTGGGGTCGAGGTGGTACACCCACAATTCTACCTACACTTCTATCATTCATTATTTTGGAGTAAGTTTCGATGTCATAATTTCATTTTCTATTCCTTCTTTGTTTTTTCAGTGTTTGCAGTTTGCAAGTATGAATGTTTGCTTATTTCTATTGGCATGCTCGTCATATGTTTATGGTTTCTTCTGTGCTTCGGCTGTAGTTTGATAATTGTTGGAGATACATATATGTTGTTTACTGGTTTGGTGGTTGTTTCTTGTTCGCTGGTTCATTGGTTATTCGATTGATGGTTGTTGTTGTTTGGCTCAAGTTTATGAGTTTGGGGCCTTGGGGCTACAACTGGGCCTATTCATTCTTTATCACTAGTTTGGTGCTTGTTGTTTTTCTTTCTTTGCTTCGTCTTTGCAGGGTTGGGGTCCTGCATCCATAGTTGGAGCTATTTTGTTTTTTTTGGTGCTTTGCGGTGTTCAGGTCCTGCACCCGTGAGTGGACCTGCAATTGTGTTGTTTGTTGTGTGTGGCGAAGTTGAGATCTAGCGCCTATTCCGTGCCCGCCTATTATGATGTAAAATTTTGCTGATACTTCAGTGTTGACATGATACAAAGTAGTGGCATAATAAATAATTGGACAACTACATGTGCAATTGCAATATGTGTTGTCTTTTTGTTAAAATAAAACATGTGCAAAACACACTTATTAACCATATATGGTGAAATGTGCCCATATCACAATACAACTTCTTTATCCTCTACACAAACTGGTGTGACCATGATATAATTTGTGTTGTACTTGAGATATGATATGTACACCAAAGATACTGCAAAATTATATTTCCATGTCTCGAAGCATATCTCGGTACTTTGCCACGGAAAACCAAAATCATTTAGCTATGGCGATGCAATTTCTTAATATTTTGTGGCTTGTAATATATTTTGGGCAGGAAAAAACTTTATATATTTACAACCATGGATGGAGAAAAGCAAAGGTTCATGTTTCTAACTATCCTTTATTCTATTCGTTGATTCTCATTTATTGTATGTACATATTACTTGTTCTCCACTGCATACAAACTTTGCATTCATGTTCATTGTATTTTGTGCATTCCCACATACAAACAAACATAATATCTCTAGAAAATGAAGGAGTCTTAATTGCAGCAGTGGAAGAGGAGGTACAAAGGTACATTATTTTACTATTATTTCATATTCGGTTGTTTTGTATTTCATTTATTGTCTGTATATGTGTTCACCTAGTTTATTGTATGTAGATATTGCATACCTTCCTACATAATAACTTATCTTCATTGCATGTCTTCCTAAATACTAACTTCCTTCATATCCATTGTATTTTTCCTACATTGCTACATTTAAACAAACAAAGTGGCTGGAGAGGATGATGGACTCTTTGGCGTGAATGTAGAGGAGGAGTTACAAAGGTGCATACCTGTACTCTTACTTCATATTCGAGTGTTTAGTATTTCATTTATTGTCTGTGTATTTGTTCCACTTGTTCTACTGCTTTGCACCTTTTTAACTGTATGTATATACTACATATCTTTCTGCTTATTCCCATGTGAATCGTATTCTCTTTGTTGCTACATTGAAATAAATAGAACTGTATTTATTTCTTTTACATGTCTTTCGGAATACTAACTTTCCTTCATGTCCACAGTATGTTCGGCATTGCTACTTTGAAAGAAATAGATTGGTTGGACAGGAAGATGAATTATTGTATGCGACAATAGATGGGTCTGTGGTACAATCTTCGAAAAGGTATACCAACTGTGCTAGTAAATTAAACATACAAAATGGGTGGGGGCATATAATATTGGAATAGAAAACAATGATTTGGAAACAATGGGCCTTTGTGCCCTCCCCATTTCTAATTTTTCCATTTTCTATTATCCATTTTTATTTTTGATTGCTCTGCTCAGTCGTCTTTCTGAAAATGCCTTGGTGCGTAGGTTGGCGGACTCACGGGTTCACATTTATGGTCATGATTCTACTTTATTCCATACTTACCCACTTTGTCGATTGCAGGTGTCGGGTTGACGGGTTCAAGATTGCGCCTCTGGCTTTAGAGGTTCCGCGATATATAGATTGGTCGTCGTACCCCGCCATCACTCCCTATTTACTATTACACATTTTTTCAGTCAAAAAATCCGAGGCATACAATTTGACCCTCGGTTTCTCATGTTTCCTGAGTATCCCTTGACACCCTATTTCGTATTCCATCTCCTTCAACCCTGCATGTGACATGAACAATTATGTACAATATACAATGCATATTATTTTTTAGTCCTTCTAATGTTCATCTACGCATGCTTGCATAAAAAAAAGTTGGACTAGTGACATGGCCATGAGCAGTCAATCATCCCAAACATCAGTAGACCAACAAGGCCAAAGGTAAATATGCATACATTATCTTCCTGATATTATTACCTAACAAATATCCTCAGCTATTTATTCATCTATGGCATTGTGAATATTTGATGTCATATACAATGCATACTTTACAGTTCACAAGAAGTATCAACAAGTGCAAGCGAGATGCCGAACATATCACAGGTTCCGCAGACTAAGAGGTCTAGTTGCAAAACTCTGGCTCCATAGTTCATCCAAGCTATGCGTCTACTTGTACATTTATACCAAGAAAAAAAAGAAAACAAAAAAATAATGCACACTACCATTCACATTACTTTTCTTGTTAAAAAATTGTCACCAGGTCTAAACTTGTAACACGCAAAATACTATCAATAGAGGGCTTGAACAACCGCCGAACTGGACAAGTGTTCATCGGGGACATAATGGTCGTCTATAACACCTACTTTAACAAGGAAAACAAAACTAGATCCATTATGTGTGCTAACATGACAGACAAGGAGGCCTTGATGATAGTCACACTGACTATTCCTACACAACTTGTCCAGAAACATGCAGAAAAGATATTTCCAGGTAATGGGATATCCATTACAAATTTTAATATATTGTCCAAAATGGTATATGACCATGGTTATTGTGATCGAATTATATCTCTCAATGAAACAAGTATTGTGGAAAAAATTCCCGCTATTTGTTCAGAATATTGTTTCATCCCGGATGCAACTATCAACCAACTTGCACAGAGCAACGACATTTACCCAATCGAAACCATTGGTGAAGATCTCACACTCATGAGAAAACTTGGCTCACAACACATTCTCCATATAAAATATGGAGAGCGAGACAACGACAAGGAAATGGTACCGTTCTCGATATCCAATTTTGTCCTTTACTTTAACATGTCCATGTATCTTGGTTAAGTTACACAAATATAACACTATTCCATGTGGCAGTTGCAATTGTTCGATACCTATTCAAATTTGTTTTCGTCAATAGAACAACAATTGCATAAAGGACAATTTCCACTTATGCTGTTAAAAAATATAACAAAGAAAAGAGATGTTGAAGAAAGGATCTTTCGTAAAACCCAAGCAACATTTGTAACAGAATTGCGAGCAGACATAGTATAGGATATCGAGAAACTAACTAGCTCTACAACTGTTGTGCGTATACATCTACAGATTCATCCTTTGTTTTCTCATACAAATAGCCTTCACCAAATTTTTGGAGTTTTTTTTGTTTTTTTTGGTGCAGTTGTATATTATATTGTTCAATGTATTAACTGTTATGCTCATGTTTCTAGGTTGAAGGTGTTTTGGTTGTAGGGAATGCGTACTCGAACACCTTTGAGCCTGTATGTACAAAATGAAACTCTCCTTCTTTTGCTTCTGCTTTAATATGCGATGATACGATTGATTGTCTACGATGCAGTAAAAAATGTCCATACATATATATACATTGTCTCAATGCTGCCATCCGAACCGTGGGAAACAAAACTGTGCATTGTACAATTAGACAACCTCTGTTACAATATGTGCTTCCTGAGTTAGTAGAATTTTCATATGAAGCATACCTACAGAAAAAGGAAAAAATGTCTACATCCTGCGCGACTTTCGGATACATAGAAAATTTACCTTAAATGAGGAAAATGCAATATTACATATCGGCTGAAAAAAATAAAAAAATAAAAAAAAATAAAATAAAAAAATTCATATCAAGCTTTGGCAAGAAACGAAAATATCTCATGTGTGTCTGTAATTTTCTTCAACACCCAGATGAATGTTCGTCGTACTCGAGTTCTTTGGAGTTTACATCTATAGCTGTAAAATTCTCTTTCCATATATTTTGTCTCTTCTTGCGCACTTGAAACAACAAGGAGAATCTAATTACAAATGCAATCGATGTTGTTATTTTGATGTTTTTTTGCATCTCCCAGTAAGAATTTTGCATATTTGTTGCGGTGTGCAAATAAAAAAAAAATGGTGGCTGGGCATGGCTTGATGGAGGAGTCTGCATATTTTTGGGTTCCCAAATTGGACAATTGTTTTCCAAGTATATAGCCATGGCAAGATTTCTGCATTTTTTTTGGGTTCCTGAATAAAAACAAAATTGGTCTCCCACTATACATTTATGGTATGGTGTCTTCATTTTCTTGATGCTCTAATTGAAAAACAAAAGACTCAACATGGATTGAAACATGAGCTTGAGATTTTCATATCTCGCTATAGAGATTGGGGAGTTCGAGCATTGGAATTCATACAGGCAGGTACAGTTGTTGGTGATGTACACGCACATAATATTGTTTAGTCCAGAAATGGGAAGCATGAGAGAAAACCCCATAAAAAGTATCCAAATGTAAATAACTCAGGCCCATCCTTTGAACCTTGGAAATAGCTTTCTCCTATGGCCAGAGCCATCAGGCATTTCCAATAATATTGGAAATTTGGCATTGTTAAAACTGGTAGTGATAGACCATGGCACTATCAGAAGAAAATGTCCATAGCGATCTTTTTTAATGGTAAAATAGTAATCGACAACTTTCTTGTTCTCCATTTTGAGTTTTGGTTATAGCTAGCGTACAGTGGCGAGGTTCCGCTGGTTTTGTGTTGTCTTCTGTTTGGAAGAATTTTGTTCATATCCCATGGCCCCGATTATTTTCTCGGGAACATATACCAGATGTAAGAGAAAACGAATGCTCGGATGTGTTTTTTTTATATATCAAATTGTTTGATCCAAAGGAAAATGTGTTTAATATCCCCAAAAATAAATTATTATTAAAGGTTGTATGCAATTAGGAATTTATTTATGTTTCTCGCAAATTTATATTTGGAAAATTATTGTCTTTTATGAAAATTTGGATTTCGGAATTTATTAATTGTAATTAATTATTGTGACTGTTGGGCAAAGATTTGATTTTCCCATCCAACTCTTTGACTATGACACTTGTAAAAGACAAATATTTTATATTAATTGTTGAAGGACAAATGGAATAGCCAGGTTGAAATCAACTGGCCATGAATCCATGAGTGGGGAAGAGGCTTGAACTACCTTAGGGATGAATTTTACAAGTGGAAAATGATGAATTTATCCATGGGAAACCCATGAAAATCAGGGATTTGAAAAGCTGTGAAAATTCCCAAAGGGGGAAAATACCTAGGCACAAGATGTTTTTTCATATAGAGCATATGTGATGAGGCAGGATGCTGCCTAGTATGTTGGGGAAAAGGATATCACTTTCTATTATGAGCATTGTTTCAGAGTGTGAAGCGAGGAGAATTTCTGATCCAAGAGAGGGCTATAGTGAAGGAAGAGATTTGGAGTTCACCCTCATGGATTCATGGTCAAGCTAGGGGGTGAACATAACAAGTAGATTGGTTGTTATGTTCTATGGTTGGGTGGAACTTGGTTGTTCCATTTGTTGTCCCAATAGTTTGTTCAGATATGTACATCTACCTATTCCTTGTTGAAATGTTTTATCGATTTAGAGTTGGTAGAATGAATTGAATTGTAAAATAAGCCTTGCAGTTCTGATTTTATTCATGAAGTAAAGTTAAGAAAGCTGTTGTTTTTATTAGCTGTTAATGAAGTTGAGTTTTGTATGCTTATATGTACATAGAATATGAATCCAAGTTAAATAAAATAGAATTCTTATTGGTTTAATTATAACCATTGCCAGGCATATGAATACATACGTACATATATTCAATTGAAGGAAATTTGGACTATGGAGAATGCTAAATGAAATGCTGGAAGTGAATACAAGATAAAAAAATATGTATATATATATATTGTTGTAGGTTTAAATATGCAGATTTTTATAAACATCTAAGGAATTATAAACAAAAGTTTTTATAGACGTCCTGGATTCACATGAGCTTTCCTTTAACTTTCTTAAATCCGACTATGTCAAAGGAGTAAAAATTTACAATCCTTTTCATTACAGTAAAAGCAGAAGAAAATTTACAGTGATATACATGTAATACATGCCAATTGTTATAGAGGCGAATCAACGCAAAACACATTTTTAAACTTTCACGCAACATATGCTATCATAAACTGCAAATCGTGGAATTCATCTACAGTACAGGGTTTCCCCTTTCATTTTGTTTATTCCATTAATGAATTAAAGATAAGTGAACCATTTATCTATGGAACCTTGTACCGCTAAACAACCAAAACCTGAGAAGTAAAGTTAGATGTCGATATCTGGAACTTGAATACCTTTTGAGTGACGCTAACTCATGTATCCTTCCTCGAACGAATAAATACGGCAAGAGGAAGATCAGAGTATTTAGTAACAATACTATGAACCAAATCTATGAAATTAAATATGGAAGATAAAGTAATGTTCAGGAAAGAATCCATGAAATTTAATATTAAAGAATCAACACCAGGTTAATACTTAGCTTGAGTTTGGTGTGATGTGTTTTTTCTTCCATTGACAGTGCTGAGCGAACTATCCATATCCAGAAGGGGAGGAGTGGACCTTGAAACAATTGATAGGTACCCTCACAATGGAAACAAGGGTCCCATCATTAGATTTGTAACTGAACAAATTAACTGATTGCGTAGAATGTAACAAGTAGATAGTACATTGTTAAACATGTAAATTATTGCATAACCAGAACAATAAATATTTACGCAGTAGAAAACATGTCTCACAAAATTGCCCAAATTCATATCACAGATAGGGTTGTGAGTTACCAATCGCAGAAATTATTTAAACCTTGATGATAAAGAAACGTAGTCAAGAACGAAGTTCAGGATACTTATTTTTCCTTTCATTATGCTGAAGAAGTAAAATCTTTTCTAAACAACATCTAAGAGTTGATAAACCATAGAGAGTTTCCACAGTGCTGTGTACGTTGCGCAGAGGCATTTATTGGCCCTTTGATACATTTATTACTATTCTATTTATGCTTAAGAAATTGTAAATAGACATGTTATCAAAACACAGAAGAATAGAAACAGGGAGCTTGAAATAATTAATTTAATTAAGCTAGGTTTTGAAATGTCTACACATAGTGGAACAATATGTCTATGATAATCCCTGTACCAGTACAAGTAGGGATAAATATATTTAGTATTAAAATTTTGTAACAACAACAAGGAAACCTTATTGCCACCACAGGGGGAATGCGTTACGACCTTACAACATTAATTTCGAGAAGGTAATAAACCAAAGTAAATTCGGCTGCGTAACCCTTTCAAGAACCTTTAGCTCGAAGGCTCTTTACCTAATCAAACATGAATATTAAAAAGGGTAGTTTAAGCGATAGAGAGAAGAATCGAGGTCTCAGTCTACCGACGAACCCTCACAAATGTAAGTGATAAATTTAACAGAAAATATAGAGAACGATGATACATAGTTACTCACCAGGATGTTTTATTTACAAAATGTTAGGATCACTGTAGGAGAGCCCAGTAGGTTTCAACCACGATTGTTTTCGCATTTGAGAAGTATGAGGATAGTTTCTTGTCGACAAAACCCTAACGATTACATACAGGACTATTCCTGCTTCAAGAGAAGTTGAATCCCCTTGTCAAAATTTATTTACAAGTTTATTGAAATTTATAAGTAGCAGTGGGTTGGTCTCGGGGAAGAGATAGGGTCAAAACCGCCACATAAGTTGAAATACCTTTTTACACAGATCATGGTTAAAGTTACCTACAAATATTTTGAATAATGAAGGGAGGTACTCAACTCGAAAGTCGTAAAATAATGCAGTCACAGAGAGAGTCTCTAATACATCTAAACCTTTATGAAACTTTCACATTACTACAAATAGTTAAGTTTTGAGTCGGGTGTGGACTTACCGAATAAAGGGGGAAAAAAGACGATTGTGTAGCCTCTTCATTCTTTACACAGATTAAGAACCTCCATACAACCAGTTACACACACATAGTGTTACAGAGTTTAACGTTGGGAAATTTTTGTTACAAATGTAGAGAGGTGAAGGAAAACATGCTTGTTTACCCAGAAAACCCTCGTATGGCAGAGTAATGGTGAGAGGATCTCTTGGGTACTCTGGCCATGTGAATAAACAGGCATGGCTCATTCCCAATGGACACAAAAACCTAATGACCTGTACGTTGCATGAACCTCATAACTTTCGACCAGAGGGTTTAATGGCGGTTACAGACAAGACTTAACTCCACATTCAACCAACCTCCATAACGTCGCTAATGCTAATCCTTTTCACCAAGTCGGGTGGGTTTCTGGTTTTGAATAGTGGACAATTAGGGTGAATCAAGTATATATCCAGGATGTAGCTATGGCCCAACATGCCTAATGAGTTATCACCAGGTTAGAACGTTAAACCTTGCATGCAGCTGCAAACCCTCTTGTTACATCTGTCGGGCACTAAATTCATATAACCACTATAATGAGGTTAACGAGGTTAGACTAAACATGACCACTGTGTTGTTGTAGGCTATAATATGTGTATAATAGTGGTGGAATCGTTTAAGTGGGCCTAAATACATGGACATAAGAATTTAGAACGAAGGGCCTAGTGTAGTATATATATTTATAAGGGCTTACATACATATATGACCTCAAGCAGATAAGAGGCCTTGTGTGGCTATACTTGCGATAGAACATATGAATTACACTTATGATTATACTCTATATTGTTATAAGGTAAGGTTTGTAGGTTCCATGATTTTTTCTAGAAACACTTAGATAAGTGTTCTGTAAGAATTCCATAAGCAACTTAACGTATGGGATTAGAGTATAGCAAAGTATTCTCATATGGGTTATAAAGTGGAAAGTGCAGCCTTCTTAAATGGTAAAAATTCTAGCAAGAAACACTTGGAACCATTGATAAAGTAGAAATATGTTAGGATAGAATTATTATAAACTTGTGGAAATCAATAGATTACACGTCTTTAATGTATAGTTTTAAACTCTTGTCGGTTAGGAAAAATGGTTGTGACATGTACCGAATTAGTTTCATAAGCATGGCTTCATGAGAAGGTTAACTACCTTATTATTAGTCAATTGTACTACGAATAAGTATACTTCACATTTCGATAGAGACGATTATAATTATAAACCAATAAAGTATAACAGAGTAAAGGTTACAACACGTGGACCTTAAACTGGGCCAAAAATGTTTTCTGAGCACATGATTTCTGTTTAGTAAAAAACTAACAAAACACTTACTATTACAAACAATTTTTTTATATTTTTGTGGTGATAATGGCAACACAGAATGATGAGGACATCAGACTTGAGGAGAGTCCTCAGAAAGGACCTACTAAGGAACCTAGGAGGAATAGTGAAGGAAGTTCAGCTACCCATGTTCTTGAAACAATGAAGAACCTTATCATGGAACTGCAATTTTTTAAGGCAGACAATGAGAAACTGAAAAAGGAACAAAAAGACCAGCAGGAAACAAATGAAGCACTATTTCATAGCATAGTAACAAAGAAGAGCCTAAAAGACAATAACGAGGAAGAAGATGTGAGCAAAAGAGCCTCCAAAAATTTTGGTCCTGAAGCAGAAAATGAGAACAATTCTTTCGAAGGCACACCATCAAAAGAAAATAAAACAACCACTGGAAGAAAGAGGAAACAGGTGGACCACCTGGAAGGTGAAATTAAGAAAATCAAACCATCCACCTTCGACGAAGAATGCAGGACAATGGAGGAGGTTGAATGATGGTTATTGGACATAAAAAATTATTTCCAGATTTACAATTATTCCAACAACATGAAGGTCAGAATGGCCATTTATAACCTGAAAGGAAAGGCAAGTATATGGTGGAAGGACCTCAAGTTTCCCAAGGGCTTAAAGGAAAAATAGACGGAGTGGTCGGATTTCAAGAAATACTTTAAGAAACAATATTTATCAGAAATTTACTACGACAGAAAGACCAAATAGTTTTATGAGCTACGACTCGGTCAAATGACTATGGATGATCTCATAAACAAATTCCGAGAAGACAAAGTAAAATCTAGTGGTTCCTAAGCTGCTTACCACAATCCTATAAGGACAAAATCGAGTTTGACAACCCCAATATCTTAAGCATAGTTTTTAGAAAGGCTTGAATGTGTTACGATCAATACAAACAATGGTTAGAAATTTCCAAGGCTTGGAAAGACAAGAAACACGACATAATGAACCAACGGAAGAAGGGTTATAAACCAACCCTTTTTCAGAATGCAACAAAGAATTTTCCAAGGAAATATTTCCACTCCAATAACCAGAACACTCAAGGGGGAGGTAGACCAGTTAATCTCGGAGCCAAGAAGTTTGGGGACATCCCTAGAGAACCGTTAAAATCATGGGAATGTGGAGAACCTCACTTAAGGAGAAACTGTCCATGTCTAACTTTTGCATCAAGGACCATAGTTCACAACCTGCAAGAGGCCTCTATAGTGGGAGATGTGGGAAAAAGTGTACATAGGATCAATGCATTCATGGATGGATGACAAGATGATCACCAATCCACTGTAGTGGAAGTTGAAGGTAAAGTTAATAATAATCATGTTTCTATTTTAGGTGATCTAGGAGCTACTTTGAGTTATGTTGCTCCTGGTGTAGTGGATTACAATAAAATTAAGAAAGTAAGGCATAGAAAGTCTTGGCTAGTACAACTAGCAACAAGAACAAAAAGAAAAGTAACATAATTCATTTCTGATTGTGAGTTCAGTTTAGATGGTCAAAACACAAAGATAAATGTGAATATTCTACCATTAGGGTCTTACGATATAATTATTGGAATGGGCTGGTTAGAGAGGCATAAATAAATTATGGATTGTTATGAAAAATCACTCACTTACAAAGATGAAAACAACATTATTAGGATAGTACAAGTCATACGAAAACCACTCTTAGTTAGGTAGATTTGAACAATGTAGTTTAAGAAGTGCATGAGTAAAGGTTGTCAGATTTATGCTATCCAAGTGACAAATCTATTGGAAAAAGAAAATAAACCTAGCCTAGAAGATTTTGTCATCTTACATGAATTTAGATATTTGTTTGTAGAGGAAATACCTGAACAACCCCCAAGAAGAGAGATAGACTTCTCTATCGATATACTCCTTGGATCAACCCCTATATGTAAGGCACCCTACAGAATGAGTTTACCGGAATTAACAGAGTTAAAAATTCAACTACAAGAATTGTTGGACAAGGAATACATCAGAGAAAGTGTATCACTGTGGGGAGAACCAGTCTTTTTTGTTAAAAAGAAAGACAAAAATGTAATATTATGCATAGATTACACAGAGTTAAACAAAATGAATGTTAAGAAAAAATACCCCCTACCTAGAATCAATGATCTGTTTCACCAAGTGGGAGGGGAAAAGATTTTTTCTAAATTGGATTTAAGATCTCGTTATCACCAGGTGAGAATAATGGATGAATACATAAATAAAACAACATTCAAAATGAGATATGGACATTATGAATTTGTTGTTATATTGTTTGGTCTCACTAATGCACCAGCAACGTTTATGTGTTTAATGAACAAAATTTTTATTCAGTATCTGGATAAGTTTGCTTTGGTATTTATTGACAATATCCTAGTGTATTCGAAAACATAAGAAGAACATGAAGAACATCTAAGGATAGTACTGCAAACATTAAGAAAACACAAGTTGTATGCAAAATTTGACAAATGTGACTTTTGCCAAAAGAAAATACAGTACCTAGGACATGTAATATCTGAAGAAGGTATTGGAGTCGACCCATAGAAGATAAGAGCCATCATGGAATGGCATATCCCAAAGGATGTAGCAGACATCCATTCATTCATGGGAATCATCGGGTACTATCACATATTTATAGAGGGATTCTCTAAGATTGCATACCCTATAATATCCCCACAGAAAAAGGGAACTATGTTTATTTGGTCGCAGAAATGTCAAGACAATTTTTAATAAGTTAAAAGAACTATTAACAACCACACCCATTTTAAGGGTAGCAAACCCATATAAAGACTTTGCAGTTTCCGTGGATGCGAGCAAAGAAGGTTTGGGAGGTTTCCTAACTCAAGAAGGACACGCTATTTGTTACGAGTCACGAAAACTAAAAGAGGGCGAATGAAACTACATCACTCATGACTTGGAATTAGTAGCTGTAATCCATGCATTAAAAATGTTGTGACACTGTATAATGGGAAGAAAATTTCTATTGTTAATTGATATTAGTTGTGTGAAATTCGTGTTTAGTCAACCAAATCTTAATGCAAAGCAAGAAAGATGGCTTGCCTTCATGAGTGAATTCGATTTCGAGGTAAGACACATCAAGGGTAAGGAAAACAAAGTGGAAGATGCCTTAAGTAGAAGAATTCATGGGATGTTTGAGATAAACATTAGCAGGGAAGAAAGAGACATTGAGCAAAGGATAAAGGATGCAAGTAATAATGATTATAAATACATTAAAATAGTGGCAGATTTACAAAATAATGTAGAAAATCTAGACAGAACAAATCTAAGTTTGGAAAGAAATGGTCTACTGAGATTCAAAAACAGGTTGTACATACTAGATTTTACTGAATTAAAACTAACAGTTTTGGACAAAGTACACAAGAAGTCAGATTCTAGTCATCTGGGATACCAGAAAATGGTAACAACATTGAGGAAGTTGTTTTATTGGCCTAATATGAAAGGCGAGACAACATAATATGTGTCTAAGTTCCTATATTGTCAATAAGTGAAGGCTGAACACCATCACCTAGTCGTCTTGTTGCAGCCTGTACCTGTATAGGAATGGAAATGGGAGACTATATCACTGGATTTTATTACAGGTTTCCCTAAAAATAAAAAACAAAATGATTATATTATGGTAGCAATTGATAATCTTAGCAACTCTGCACATTTTATTCCTATGAAATCTACTTATAAAGTTATTAACATCGCTAAAATATTTATGAAGGAAATTTTTAGACTACATGGTATTCCTAAAATGGTGATTTCAGATAGAGACGTCAAATTTACATCTATGTTTTTGAAATAATTGTTTGCAGGGTTGAATACTAACTTGAATTTCATCACAAGCTACCATCCATAAACGGATGAGTAGACTAAACAAATGAACTAGATCATTGAATATATGTTATGAATGTACATAAGGACAAAACCAACTAAGTGGGAGGAATACCTACACTTAGTAGAATTTGCGTACAATAACGGTTATCAATCATCGGCTAAGATGAGCCCCTTTGAAGTATTGTACAACATGAAGTGTACAACTTTGATTAGATGGGATAAACCAGTTGATAGGCTCATGGTGGGACCAAAAATGCTCCATAAAATGGAGAAAATGGTAAGAAAAGTACAACATAATTTAAAGGAAGCACAGGACAGACAAAAAATCTACGCAGATCTGAAAAGAAGACACCAGTAATTTCAAGCGGGAGATCATATTTATTTAAAAGTCAAAGCAAGAAGAAGTTAATTAAAACTGGGAAATTGTGGAAAGTTGGCTCCTAGGTTTTGTGGCCCCTTCGAGATCCTAGATCGAATTGGACCCGTGGAATATCAACTTTCACTTCCCGCAAATTTGAAAGTTCATAATGTATTTCATGTTTTTTTGTTAAACAAATATGTTCATGATCCTACTCACATGATTGATTGGAACATGGTGCAGGTGGATCCAGAAGGTGAGTTCCAAGATGAACCTCTGTGCATTCTGGAGAGGAGAGAAACAATACTATGGAACAAATTCGTCACCCAAGTAAAAGTGCAATGGAAGCACTTTAGTCTGGAGGAGGCCACTTGGGAATTGGAGGAAGATTTTCAGAAATATTATCCAACCCTGTTCTAAGAAAGGGACGAACAATGAGGATAGTGTTGTACTAAAGGGGGAGAGGATGTAATATCTCCCAAAATAAATTATTATTAAAGGCTGTATGCACTTAGGAATTTATTTCCATTTTTGAAAAAATCGTATTTGGAAAATTATTGCCATTCATGGCAATTCCGAATTTGGAATTTATTAATTGTAATTAATTATTGTGACTGTTGGGAAAAGATTTGATTTTACCAACCAACTCTTTGACTATGACACTTGTAAAAGACAAATATTTTATATTAATTGTTGAAGGAAAAATGGAAAAGCGAGGTTCAAATCAGGTGACCATGACTCCATGAGTGGGGAACAAGCTTGAACTACCTTAGGGATGAATTTTACAAGTGGAAAATGAGGAATTTGGCCATGGGAAGCCTATGAAAATAAGGAATTTGTAAAGCTGCAAAAATTCCCAAAGGGGGAAAATACCTAGGAACAAGATGTTTTTGCATATAGAGAATATGTGAGGAGGCAGGATGTTGCCTAGTATACCGGGGAAAAGGATATCACTTACTGTTATGAGAACTATTTTGGAGTGTGAGGTGAGACTAATTTTTTATCTGAGAGAGAACTATAGTGAAATAAGAGCTTTGGAGTTCGCCCTCTTGGATTCATGGTCAGGCTAGGGGCTGAACAGAACAAGTAGACTGGTTGTTATGTTCTATGGTTGGGTGTAAATTGGTTGTTCCATTTGTTGTCCCAACACTTTGTTCAGATATATACATCTACCTATTCCTTGTTAAAATATTTTATCGATTTAGAGCTGGTAGAATGAATTGAATTGTAGAATAAGCCTTACAGTTTTGATTTTATTCATGGAGTAAAGTTAAGAAAGTTGTTGTGTGTATTAGCTATTAATGAATTTGAGTTTTGTATGATTATATGTACATAGGATATGCATCCAAGTTAAATAAAATAGAATTATTATTGGGTTAATTATAACCCTTGCTAGGCATGTGGATACATACATACAAATATTCAACTGAAGGAACATTGGACTGTCGAGAATGCTAAATGAAATGATGGAAGTGAATACAAGATACAAAAATATGTATATATATTGCTTTAGGTTTAAATATGCAGAGCTCTATAAACATCTAAGGAATTTTAAACAATTTTTTTTTATAGACGTCCGGAATTCACATGAGTTTTCCTTTAACTTCCTTAAATCCGACTATGTCAAAGGAGTAAAAATTTACAGTCCTTTTCATTACAGTAAAACTAGAAGAAAATTTACAGTGATATACATGTAATACTTGCGAATTGTTACAGAGGAGAATCAACGCAAAAAAGATTTTTAACCTTTCACGCAATATATGCTATCATAAACTGCAAATCGTGGAATTCATCTACAGTATAAGGTTTCCCTTTTCATTTTGTTTCTTCCATTAAGGAATTAAAGATAAGTGAACCATTTATATATGGAACCCTGTACCACTAAACAACCAGAACCTAAGAAGTAGAGTTAGATGCCGAGATCTGGAACTCGAATACCTTTCGAGTGAGGCGATCTCAGATATCCTTCTTCAAATGATTAAATCATGCAAGAGGAAGATAAGAGTATTTAGTAACCATACTTCGAACCAAATCGACAAAATTAAATATGGAATATAAAGCAATGTTCAGGAAAGAATATAAGAAATTCAATATTAAATAATCAACACCAGGTTAAAACTTGGCGTCAGTTTGGCATGGGGTGTTTTTCCTTCCATCGACGGTGTTGAGCGAACTATCCATAGCCCGAAGGGGAGGAGTGAACCTTGAAATGACTGATAGGTACCCTTACAATGGAAACAAGGGTCCCATAATTAGATTTGTAACCGAACAAATTAACTCATTGCGCATAATGTAACAAGTAGATAGTACATTGTTAAACGTGTAAATTATTGCATAACGAGAACAATAAATATTTACATAGTAGAAAACATGTCTCACAGAATTGCCCAAATTCGGATGACAGATAGTGTTGCGAGTTACCAATCTCATAAATTATATAAACCTTGATGATAAAGAAACACAGTCAAGAACGAAGTTCAGGATACTTATTTTTCCTTTCATTATGCTGAAGAAGTAAAATATTTTCTAAACAACATCTAAGAGTTGATAAACTAGAGATAGTTTCCATAGTGTTGTGTATGTCGCGCATAGGCATTTATTGTCACTTTGATATGGCTATTACTATTCTATTTACGCTGAGGAAATTGTAAATAGAAATGTATTAACCTAGGTTTTGAAATGTTTACAGACAGTGGAATAATATGGCTATCATAATCCCTATACCAGTACAAGTAGGGATAAATAGATTTAGTATTAAAATTTTGTAACAGCAGCAAGGAAACCTTATCGCCACCACAGGGGGAATTGGTTACTACCTTACAACATTAATTTTGGGAAGGTAATAAACCACAGAAAATTCAGGTGCATAACCCTTTCAAGAACCTTTAGCTTGAAGGCTCTTTACCTAATTAAACAGGAATATTAAAATGCATGTTTAAGCGATAGAGAGAGGAATTGGGGTCCCAGTCTCTTGACGAGATCTGAAAAATGTAAAAGATAAATTTAACATAAAATATAGAGAACAATGATACACAGTTACTCACCAGGACGTTTTATTTATGAAATGTGAGGGTCACTGTAGGAGACCCGAGTAGGTTTCAACCAAGAGAGTTTCCGCATTTGAGAAGTATGATGATAGTTGCTTGTCAACAGAACCCTAACGATTACATCATGACTATTACTTATTCAATAGAACCTGAATCCCTGTGTAAAAATTTATTTACAAGTTTTTTCAAATTTATGAGTAGCGGTGGGTTGGTCTCGGGGAAGTGATAGGTTTGAAACCACCACAAAAGTTGAACTACCTGTTATCCACAATTTTGGTCATCGTGATGATGCCATGATGATGTTATGATGATGGAAAATCAAGCTCTTCATTAAGGACACTTTCCTGAGAAAAGTTACATTTATCTCCTTCCACAAATCATGTTTTTAAAGGAGGTTCGCAGGCTACTTATATACTTGCCTACGAGAATGCCTGATTCTCACAGGCTGCATTAAGATGGAGTGCGAGGGGTTCACACTGTACCTAACTGCTAGGATGCAAACATCTTATTAAAGAGGAAAAAGATGAAGTTCTCGAGCCTTCTAGAAGGGAATCTTCGAGAAGAATGAGTTGGCTAGCGAATGGTTATCTAAGTACTGGTTTCCCTGATATCTTGGAATCATTTCCTATCCAAGTAACTAATCTATATTCTCCTATATATTGAGGAGATTTCTCATGGAAAAGGTTAAGAAGAAATAAGTAGACTAGCCAGAGATTGATTGGAGAATAGGTGCAAGACTGTATGAGGGACTGATGCTACAACAACTAGAGACAACAACAAGGTCATCAAAAGTAGTTGATTTTCTTCATGCATGAGCAAGTGTGTGTGTGAGAGCTAGGATCCATCGAAAGGAGACCTATGACATCAAGGATTAGGTTGTAAGTTTGGCTTTCAATTAATTCAATATAGTAATATGTCCCTTTCCCATAAAGATGATGTCACTTTATTACATAACTCATTGATCATATGTATAGATTAGCTATTGAATATATTGATCTGCCTTCACTTCGATTGGTTTGAACTGTTCTGATCCGAACGGAACAAGAGCATTGGAGAGAAGCTTGGAACAACAGAGACCTAAGGAAAGCATTCATAAGGTATGTCCATAATCCTTGTCTCTTAGTTCATTCAATAGTCTAGATCTAGGGAAAGTGTATTATTTTGTCCTATTTTGTTCTAGATCCAGGTGGATCTAGGGAGATCGGTTTGTGTCGGCACTCACGTATTTATCCTGAAACACTACCTGTCTACACAGAGAGTGGTGGGAGTTACCTATATAGATTGATAATAATGAAAGTAGGTCCTCAACTCAAAATCCGTAAAACAAAGTAGTCACAGAGACAGACTCTAATACATCTAAACCTTTATGAAACTTTCACATTACTACAAATAGTTAAGTGTTGAGTCAGGTGTGGACTTACCAAATAAAAGAGTTTCCGCATTTGAGAAGTATGATGATAGTTTCTTGTCGACAGAACCCTAACGATTACATACATGACTATTACTTCTTCAATAGAACCTGAATCCCTGTGTAAAAATTTATTTACAAGTTTTTTCAAATTTATGAGTAGCAGTGGGTTGGTCTCGGGGAAGTGATAGGTTTGAAACCGCCACAAAAGTTGAACTACCTTTTTACATAGAGAGTGGTGGGATTTACCTATATATATTGAGAATAGTGAAGGTAGGTCCTCAACTCAAAAGCCATAAAACAAAGTAGTCACAGAGACAAACTCTAATACATCTAAACCTTTATGAAACTTTCACATTACTACAAATAGTTAAGTGTTGAGTCAGGTGTGGACTTACCAGATGGTCGTGTAGCCTCTTCTTTATTTACGCTGAGTAAGAACCTCTATACATCCAGTTATACACACACACACAGTGTTGCAGAGTTTAACATTGGGCACGTTTTGTTACAAATGCATAGAGCCAAAGGAAAAGAGACTTGTTTACCCAGAGAACCCTCGTATGGTAGAGTAATGATGAGAGGATGTCTTGGGTACTCTGGCCATGTGAATAAATGCACATGGCTCATTTCCATTCGACACAGAAACCTAGTTACCAGTATGTTGTAGGAACCTCATAACTTTCGACCAGTGGGTTTAATGGCGGTTACAAACAAGACATAACTTTGCATTCAACCAACCTCCATAACGTCGCTAATGCTAATCCTTGTCAAAAATTCAGGTGGGTTTCCATTTTTGAATAGTGCATTGCTAGGGTGAATCAAGTATATAGCCAGGCTAGAGCGATGGCCCAACATGCCTAATGAGTTATCACCCTTAAAATGTTAAACCTTGGATGAAATCACAAACCCTCTCGTTACATTTGTCGGACACTAAATTCATACAACCACTATGATAAAGTTAACGAGGTTATACTAAACATGACCACTGTGTTGCAGTATGCTATAATACATGTATAGTAGTGGTGGAATAATTTAAGTGGGCCTAAATACATGGACATAAGAATTTAGAACGAAGGACCTAGTGTAGTATATATATTTATAAGGGCTTACATACATATATGACCTCAAGGATATAAGAGGTCTTGTGTGGATATACTTGTGATACAACATATGAATTACACTTATGATTATACTATATATTGTTATAAGGTAAGGTTTGTAGGTTCCATGATTTTTTCTAGAAACACTTAGATAAGTGTTCTGTAAGAATTCCATAAGGAACTTAATGTATGGGATTAGTGTATAGAAAAGTATTCTCATATAGGTTATAAACTGGAAAGTGTAGCCCTGTTAAATGGTATAAATTATAGAAAGAAACACTTACCTGGAACCATTGATAAAGTGGAAATTTGTTAGGATAGAATTTCTATAAAATTGTGGAAATCACCGGATTACACCTCTTTAATGGATAATTTTAAACTCTTGTTGGTTAGGACAAATTATTTTGACAAGTACTGAATTAGTTTCATAAGAATGGATTCACGAGAAGGTTAACTACCTTATTATTAGCCGCTTGTACTATGAATAGGTATAGTTCACATTTCGATAACGCCAATTATAACTATAAACCAATCAAGTATAACAGAGTAAAGGAGTTTTGATGCACTTAGATTTTTTTTTTTGTTTGGAAACTTTGGGGTACATTACATATGGTATCAGAGAAAATGTTACAACACTTAGACCTTAAATAGGGCCAAAAATGTTTGCTTAGCACATGCTTTCTTTTTAGTGAAAAACTAATAAAACGCTTATTGTTACAAACAATTTTTTATTTATTTATGTTTTGCTAATGGTAGCACAGAATGAAGAGGAGATTAAACTTGAGGAGTATCCCAAGAAAGGTCCTACTAAAGAACCTAGGCAGAATAGTGAAAGAAGTTCAACTACCTAGGTTCTGGAAACAATGAGGAACCTTTTCATGGAACTGCAAGTTTTCAAGGAAGACAATGAGAAACTGAAAAAGGCACAAGAATAACAACATGAAATAAATGAAGTACTGATGTGTAGCATAGTAACAAAGAAGAGCCCAAAATACAATAATGAGGAAGAAGAGGTCAACAAAAGAGCCTCCAAAAATTCTGGTCCTGAAGCAGAAAATGAGAACAGTTCTTCTGAAGGCACACCATCAACAGAAAATAAAACAACCACTGGAAGAAAGTGGAAACAGTTGGACCACCTGGAAGGTGAATTTAAGAAAATCAAACCATCCACCTTCAATGGTGAATCCAAGACAGGGGAGGAGGCTGAAGCATGGTTATTGGACATAAAAAAGTTTTTCTAAATTTACAATTATTCCACCAACATGAAGGTTAGAATGGCCATTTATAACCTGAAAGGAAAGGAAAGTATATGGTAGCAGGACCTCAAGTTGGCCAGGGGATTAAAGGAAAAATAGATGGAGTGGTAATATTTCGAAAAATAATTTAAGAAACAATATTTATTAGAAAGTTACTATGAAATAAATACCAAATATTTTTATGAGGTACAACTTGGTCAAATGACTATGGATGACACAGTAAAATGACTATGGATGACATGATAAACAGATTCCTGGAATTATTAAGGTTTGTGCCTTCTATCCGGGAAGACAAAGTAAAAATCTAGTGGTTCCTAAGATGCTTACCACAGTCCTATAAAGACAAAACTGAGTTCGAAAAACCCAAGACCTTAAGTGAAGTTTTTAGAAAGGCCCGAATGCATTATGGTCAATACAAACAATGGTCTAAACTTCCCAAGGCTTGGAAAGACAAGAAATAGGACAAAATGAACCAACGAAAGAAGGGCTATCAACTAGTCCCTTTTCGGAATGCAACAAATAATTTCCCAAGGAAATATTTCCACTCCAATAACCAGAACACCCAAGGGGGAGGTAGACCAGCTAATATGGGAACCAAGAAGTTTGGGGACAACACCAGAGAACCGTTAAAATGATGGGAATGTGGAGAACCTCACTTAAGGAGGAACTGTCCATGTCTAACTTCTGTAGAAAGGACCACAATTCACAACTTGGAAGAGACCTCTATAGTGGGAGATGTGGGCATAAGCGTACACAGGATCAATGCAGTCATGGATGGCCAATAAGATGATCACCAGTCCATTGTAGTGGAAGTTGAAGGTAAAGTTAATAATAATCGTGTTTCTGTTTTAATTGATCGAGGAGCTACTTTAAGTTATGTTTCTCCTAGTGTAGTGGATTCAAATAAACTTAAGAAATTAAGGCATACAAAGTCTTGGCTAGTACAACTAGCAACATGAACAAAATGAAAAGTAATAGAATTGATTTTTGATTGTGAGTTCAGTTTAAATGGTCAAAACATAAAGATAAATCAGAATATTCTATCCTTAGGTTCTTACGATATAATTATTGGAATGGACTGGTTAGAGAGGCATAAAGAAATTCTAGATTGTTATGAAAAATCACTCACTTACAAAGACAAACACAACAATGTTAGGAAAATACAAGGCATACGGAAACCAGTCTCAGTTAGGCATATTTCAGCAATGCAGTTTAAGAAGTGCATGAGTAAAGGTTGTCATATTTATGCTATCCAAGTGACAAATCTGTTGGAAAAATAAAATAAACCTAGCCTAGAATATTTTGTCGTCTTACGTGAATTTAGAGATTTGTTTGTAGATGAAAAACCTGAACTTCCCCCAAGAAGAGAGATAGACTTCTCTATTGATCTGTTGCCTCGATCGACCCCTATATCTAAGGCACCCTACATAATGAGTTTACCAGAATTAACAGAGTTAAAACTTCAACTACAAGAACTGTCGGATAAGGAATACATCATACCAAGTGTCTCACCGTGGGGAGCACCAGTCCTTTTTGTTAAAAAGAAAGACGAAACTCTACTATTATGCATTGATTACAGACAGTTAAACAAAATGGTTGTTAAGAATAAATACCCCCTACCTAGAATCAATAATATGTTTGAATAAGTGGAAGGGGAAAATATTTTTTCTAAATTGGATTTAAGATCTGGTTATCACTAGGTCAAAATAAAGGATGAATACATAAGTAAAAGAACGTCCATAACGAGATATGGAAATTATGAATTTATTTTTATACTGTTTGGTCTCACTAACGCACCAACAACGTTTATGTGTTTAATGAACACCATTTTTAGTCAGTATGTAGATAAGTTTGTTTTGATATTTGTTAAATATATCCTAGTGTATTCGAAAACATAATAAGAACAAGAATAAGATCTAAGGATAATACTGCAAACTTTAAGAAAACACAAGTTGTATGAAAAATTTGACAAATGTGAATTTTATCAAAAGAAAATACAGTACATAGGAAATGTAATATCTGAAGAAGGTATTGCAGTCGACCTAGAGAAGATAAGAGCCATCATGGAATGTCCTATCCCTAAGGATGTAGCAGACATCTGATCATTCATGCGAATCATCGGGTACTACCGCAGATTTATAGAGGGATTCTCTAAGATTGAATACCTTATAAGATCCCTACAGAAAAAGGGAACTAAGTTTATTTGGTCGCAGAAATGTCAAGACAATTTTAATAAGTTAAAAGAACTATTAACAACCACACCCATTTTAAGGGTAGCAGACCCAGATAAAGACTTCACAGTCTGCGTGGATGCGAGGAAAGAGGTTTTGGGAGGTGTCCTAACTCAATAAGGACACGTTATTTGTTACGAGTCACAAAAACTAAAGGAGCACAAACAAAACTACGTCACTCATGACTTGGAATTAACAGTTGTAATCCATGCTTTAAAAATGTGGCGATACTATATAATAGGCATAAAATTTATGTTGCTAACTGATAATAGTGGTGTGAAATTCTTGTTTAGTCAACCAGATCTTAACACAAGGCAAGCAAGATGGCTGGACTTCTTGAGTGAATTTGATTTCGAGGTAAGACACATCAAGGGTAAGGAAAACAAAGTGGTAGATTCCTTAAGTAGAAGAATTCATGGGTTGTTTGAGATAAACATTCGCAGGGAAAAAAACGACATTGAGTAAAGGCTAAAGGCTGCAAGTAATAATGATGATAAATACATTAAAACAATCAAATATTTACAAAATAATGCAGAAAATCTAGATAGGACAGATCTTATTTTAGAGAGAAATGGTCTACTGTGATTCAAAAACATGTTGTACATACCAGATTCTGCTGAATTAAAACTAACAGTTTTGGAAGAAGTATACAAGAAGCCATATAATGGTCATATGGGATACCAGAAAATGGTAACAACATTGCGGAAGTTGTTTTATTGGCCTAATATGAAAGGTGATACATGAAAATACTTATCTAAGTGCCTAGATTGTCAACAGGTAAAGGACAAACGTCGGCACCCAGTCGGCCTGTTGCAGCCTCTACCTGTACCAGAATGGAAATGGGAGACTATATCACTGGATTTTATTACAGGTTTGTCTAAAAATAAAAAACAAAATGATAATTTATTATGGTAGTAATTGATAAGATTAACAAGTCTGCACATTTTATTCCTGTGAAATCTACTTATAAAGATATTAACATCACTGAAATATTTATGAAGGAAATTTTTAGACTGCATGGTATTCCTAAAATGGTGATTTTGGATAGAGACGTCAAATTTACATCTACGTTTTGGAAAGAATTGTTTGCAGGGTTGAATACTAACTTGAATTTCATCACAAGCTACCATCCACAAACAGATGGGAAGATTGAATGAACAAACCAGATCATTGAAGATATGTTACAAATGTACATAAGGACAAAACCATCTAAGTGGGAGGAATACCTACACTTAGTAGAATTTGTGTACAATAACGGTTATCAGTCATTGGCTAAGATGATCCCCTTCGAAGTACTGTACGACAGGAAGTGTACAACTATGATTAGCTCGAATAACCGAGTTGATAGGCTCATGGTGGGACCAGAAATGATCCAAGAAATGGAGAAAACGGTAAGAAAAGTACAACAAAATTTAAAGGAAGCACATGACAGACCGAAAAGCTACGCAGATCTGAAAATAAGACACCAGGAATTTCAAGTGGGAGATCACGTGTATTTAAAAGTCAAAGCAAGAAGAAGTTCATTAAAACTAAGAAACTGTGTAAAGTTGGCGCCCAGGTTTTGTGGCCCCTTCGAGATCTTAGCTTGAACTAGACTTGTGGCATATCAACTTGCACTTCCTGCAAATTTGAAAGTTCATAATGTATTTCATCTTTCTTTGTTAAAAAAAATCGTTCATGATCCTACTCACATGATCGATTGGAACATGGTGTAGGTGGAACCAGAAGGCGAGTTCCAAGAAGAACCTCTGCACATTCTAGACACGAGAGAAACAGTACTATGAAACATAGTCGTCGCCCAGGTAAAAGTGTAATGGAAGCACTTTAGTCCTGAGGAGGCCACTTGTAAATTGGAGGATGATTTGCAGAAATATTATCCAACCCTGTTCCGAGAAAGGGATGAACACTAAGGATAGTGTTGTACTAAAGGGGGGAGAGGATGTAATATCCCCTAAAATAAATTATTATTAAAGGGTGTATGCACTTATGAATTTATTTTCGTTTTTGACAAATTCGTATTTGGAAAATTATTTCCATTTATGGAAATTCCGAATTTGGAATTTATTAATTGTAATTAATTATTGTGATCGTTGGGAAAATATTTTATTTTTCCAACAAACTCTTTTGTGACACTTATAAAAGAAAAATATTTTATATTAATTGTTGAAGGACAAATGGAACAACCAGGTTGAAATCAACTAACCATGACTCCATGAGTGGGGAACAGGCTTGAACTACCTCAAGGCTGAATTTTACAAGTGGAAAATGAGGAATTTGGCCATGGGGACCCCCTAAAAATAAGGGATTTGTAAAGGTGCGAAAATTCCCATAGGGGGAAAAGACCTAGGCACAAGATGTTTTTGCAAATTCCCATAGGGGGAAAAGACCTAGGCACAAGATGTTTTTGCATATAGAGCATATGTGAGGAGGTAGGATGCTGCGTAGTATGCTGGGGAAAATGATATCACTTGCTGTGATGAGCACTATTTTGGAGTGTGAGGCGAGGAGAATTTGTGATCTGAGAGAGGACTATAGTGAAAGAAGAGCTTTGGAGTTCGCCCTCATGGATTCACGGTTAGGCTAGGGGGTGAACAAAACAAGTAGATTGGTTTTTCTATTCTATGGTTGGGTGGAACTTGGTTGTTCCATTTGCTTTCCCAACACTTTGTTCATATATGTACATCTACCTATTCCTTGTTGAAATATTTTATTGATTTAGAGTTGGTAGAATGAATTGAATTGTAGAATAAGCCTTATAGTTTTGATTTTATTCATGAAGTAAAGTTAAGAAAGTTGTTGTGTGTATTAGTTGTTAATGAAGTTGAGTTTTGTATGATTATATGTACATAGGATATGCATCCAAGTTAAATAAAATAGAATTATTACTGGGTTAATTATAACCCTTGCCACGCATGTGAATACATACGTACATATATTCAACTGAAGGGACATTGGATTGTCGAGAATGATAAATGAAATGCTGGAAGAGAATACAAGATACAAAAATATGTATATATATTGTTGTAGGTTTAAATACGCAGAGCTATATAAACATCTAAGGAATTATAAATAGAAAGATTTTATAGACATCCTAAATTCACATGAGTTTTCCTTTAACTTATTTAAATCCGACTATGTCAAAGGAGTAAAAATTTACAGTCCTTATCATTATAGTAAAACTAGAAGAAAATTTACAGTGATATACATGCAATACATGCCAATTGTTACAGAGGTGAATCAACACAAAAAATAGTTTTAACCTTTCATGCAACATATGCTATCATAAATTGCAAATCGTGGAATTCATCTACAGTATAGGGTTTCCCCTTTCATTCTGTTTATTCCATCAAGGAATTAAAGATAAGTGAACCGTTTATCTATGGAACTTTATACCACGAAACAACCAGAACTTGAGAAGTAAAGTCAGATGTCGAGATCTGGAACTCGAATACCTTTCGAGTGAGGCGATCTTGTGTATCCTTCCAACGATTAAATCCTGCAAGAGGAATATCAGAGTATTTAGTAACAATACTATGAACCAAATAGAAGAAATTAAATATGGAAGATAAAGCAATGTTCAGGAAAGAATCCATGAAATTTAATATTAAATAATCAACACCAGGTTAATACTTAGCTTGATTTTGGCGTGGGGTGTTTTTTCTTCCATCAGAGGCATTGAGCGAACTATCCATAGCCTGAAAGGGAGGAGTGGACCTTGAAACAATTGATAGGTACCCTCACAATGGAAACAAGGGTCCCTTCATTAGATTTGTAACTGAACAAATTAATTGATTGCAGAGAATGTAACAAGTAGATAGTACATTACTAAACTTGTAAATTATTGCATAACCATAACAATAAAGATTTACACAGTAGAAAACATGTCTCACAGAATTGCCCAAATTTGGATAACAGATAGGGTTGCGAGTTACCAATATGATAAATTATCTAAATCTTGATGATAAATAAACGCATTCAAGAACGAAGTTCATGATACTTATTTTTCCTTTCATTATGATGAAGAAGTAAAATATTTTCTAAACAACATCTAAGAGTTGATAAACCAAAGAGAATTTCCATAGTGATGTGTGTGTCACGCAGAGGCATTTATTGGCCCTTTGATACAACTATTACTATTCTATTTACACTGAAGAAATTGTAAATAGACATGCTATCAAGCACAGAATAATAGAAACAAGGAGCATGAAATAATTACTTTAATTAAGCTAGGTTTTGAAATGTTTACACACAGTGGAAAAATATGGCTATCATATTCCCTGTACCAGTACAAGTAGGGATAAATATATTTAGTATTAAAATTTTGTAACAGTAACAAGGAAACCTTATCGCCACCACAGGGGGAATTGGTTACGACCTTACAACATTAATTTTTGGAAGGTAATAAACCACAGTAAATTCGGGTGCGCAACCCTTTCAAGAACCTTTAGCTCGAAGGCTATTTACCTAATCAAACAGGAATATTAAAACGCCATTTTAAGCGACAAAAAGAGGAATCGAGGTCCTGTTCTGTCGGATAAACCTCACAAATTTAAAAGATAAATTTAACAGAAAATATAGAGAACGATGATACATGGTTACTCACTAGGACATTTTATTTACAAAATGTTAGGGTCACTGTAGGAGACCCGAGTAGGTTTCAACCACGAGAGTTTCCACATTTGAGAAGTCTAAGGATAGTTGCTTGTGGACAGAACCCTAACGATTAGATATGGGACTATTCTTGCTTCAAGAGAACTTGAATCCCTGTGTAAAAATTTATTTACATGTTTATTGAAATTTATGAGTAGCAGTGGGTTGGTCTCCGGGAAGAGATAAGGTCAAAATCACCACAAAAGTTGAACTACATTTTTACACAGAGCATGGTTGGAGTTACCTACAAAGATTTCGAATAACGAAGGGAGGTCCTCAACTCGAAATACATAAAAGAAAGTAGTCACAAAGACAGTCTCTAATACATTTAAACCTTTCTGAAACTTTCACATCACTAGAACTAGTTATGTGTTGAGTCAGGTGTGGACTTACCGAATAAAGGGGGTAACCAGACGTTTGTGTATCCTCTTATTTCTTTACGCAGAGTAAGAACCTCCATACAACTAGTTACACACAGAGTGTTACAAAGTTTAAGATTGGGCAAGTTTTGTTACAAATGCAGAGAGCCAAAGGAAAAGAGACTTGTTTACCCAGAAAATCCTAGTATGGCAGAGTAGTGGTGAGAAGATGTCTCGGGTACTCTGGCAATTTGAATAAAAGTGCATGGATCGTTCCCATTGGACACATTAACCTAGTGACCAATACGTTGCAGGAACCTCATAACTTTGGACCAGAGGGTTTAATGGCGGTTCTGGACAGGACTTCACTCCACATTCAACCAACCTCCATAACGCTGCTAATGCTAATCCTTGTCACCAAGACAGGTGGGTTTCCATTTTTGAATAGTGGACTGCTAGGGTGAATCAAGTATATGGCCAGGCTAGAGCTATGGCCCAACATGCCTAATGAGTTATCACCCTTAAAACGTTAAACCTTTCATGCAAGCACAAACCCTCTCATTACATCTGTCAGGCACTAAATTCATACAACCACTATAATAAAGTTAACGAGGTTAGAATAAACATGACCATTATGTTGCAGTAGGCTATAATATGTGTATAGTAGTGGTGGAATCATTTAAGTGGGCCTAAGTACATGGACATAAGAATTTAGAATGAAGGGCCCAATGTAGTATATATATTTATAAGGGCTTACATACATATATGACCTCAAGGAGATAAGAGGCCTTGTGTGGCTATACTTGTGATACAACATATGAATTACACTTATGATTATACTCTATATTGTTATAAGGTAAGGTTTGTAGGTTCCATGATTTTTTCTATAAACACTTAGATAAGTGTTCTATAAGAATTCCATAAGAAACTTAATGTATGGGATTAGCGTATGGCAAAGTATTCTCATATGGGTTATAAAGTGCAAATTGTAGCCCTGTTAGTTGGGAAAACTTCTAGAAAGAAACACTTACCTAAAATCATTGATAAAATAGAATTCTATTAGGATAGAATTACTATAAACTTGTGGAAATCATTACACCTCTTTAATGGATAGTTTTAAAATCTTGTCGGGTAGGAAAAATTGTTGTGACAGGTAACAAATTAGTTTCATAAGAATGGCTTCACGAGAAGGTTAACTACCTTATTATTATTTGCTTGTACTATGAATAAGTATACTTCGCATTTCGATAACGACGATTATAATTATAAACCAGTCAATTATAACAGAGTAAAGGAGTTTTGATGCACCTAGCATATTTTTTTTTGTTTTGGAAATTATGGCGTACATTAAAACGTACTTCTCTATGGAACCTTGTGGGATCTTGCTTAATGCCTTTTTTGTTCATGTGTTTCCTTTTGCCTCAACTTTCAATACATTTGGTGTTTACATTGTTCTTGGTTGTTTCATTTTGGGAAATTAATAATAAATTCAGGATCTTTGCAGTTTTTCTATGATCTTAAAGACTATAGAGGACATGTTTTTCCATTTAATATAATATCTATGACGCAAATGTGGTTTGTGGCTCATTTTGGCACTTTTCCTTGATCAATGAACTTAGCAAAATTAATCTCCTGAATAATTTGAAATAAAATAATATATACTATGTGAAGTCCAATGGAACTATCATATCAACGAGAGGACATTAAAATTAAAATTCATCGTTGTTATACTTGCGGTGAAGATGACAGTACAATAAATTTACTTAGACGTCCCAAAATTGATTCTCTTGTAGCTTTTTGATGCTTCTCTTATACAAGGAGATCCTAGAAACTATAAGCATGGCTCGCTGTATCTATTCCTAGATTGAAGAATTTGTTCACATGTTTAATGCATTTCATATTTACTGTTAAGACCATCAATGGGGATTTCTTACACCAATTCCCACTTCCAAAAATTGCCATCCCCTTTCTTTTTTCCCTTTGCTTTCCCTTTCTAGTTACTTACTCATTTTTTGGAAAATGTCTAGGTGCGGGAATTGGGGGATTCACGTATTCATATTTCCACTTACTTTTATATTACCAGCCCGATTGATCGCTTCCCCGTTTCATATTGATTTTTGTTTTTGGATTGCGGGTTCCCGGATAGGCGGGATCAACATTGTGTTTCCATTGTTCCACCGCTTGCAAACAACACCCAGAGTTCCACGATCTACACATTAGCAAACAAATTCCCCTTTATCTCGTTTTTATCACTTTTCCCTGATTGATGAACTTCGTAAAATTAATCTCCTAGAATAATTTGAAATAAAATAATATATACTATGCAATGTCCAATGGAACTATCATATCAACGAGAGGACATTAAAATTCATATTCATCTTTGTTATACTTTTGGTGAAGCTGACAGTACAATAAATTTACTTAAACATCCCAAAATTGATTTTCTTGTAGCTTTTCGACGCTTCTCTTATACAAACAGATCCTGGAAACTATAAGCATGGATCGCTGTATCTATTACTTGATTGAAGAAGTTGTTCACATGTTTAATGCACTTCATAGTTACTATTAAGACCATCAATGGGGATTTCTTACACCAATTCCCGCTTCTGAAAATTGCCATCCCCTTTCTTTTTTCCCTCTGCTTTCATTTTCTATTTACTTACTCATTTTTCGTAAAATGTCTAGGTGCGGGAGTTGGCGGATTCACATCTTCAGATTTCCACTTACTTTATATCACAAGCTTGACCGACCACTTCTCTGTTTCATATTGAACAAACATTTTGGATCACGAGTTCCCGGATAGGCGAGTTACGAGATAGGCGCGTTCAACATTGTGTTTCCATTGTTCCGCCACCTACAAACTGCACCCGAGCATCCGTGATCTACAAATTAGCAAACAAATTCCCCTTTATCTCGTTTTTAGCACTTTTCCTTGATCGATGAACTTCGAAAAATTAATCTCATGGAATAATTTGAAATAAAAGAATATATACTATGCAAAGTCCAATGGAACTATCATATCAAAGAGAGGACATTAAAATTCAAATTCGTCGTTGTTATACTTGCAGTGAAGATGACCGTACAATAACTTTACTTAGACATCCCAAAATTGATTTTCTTGTAGCTTTTCAATGCTTCTCTTATACAAGTAGATCCTAGAAACTATAAGCATGGCTCGTTGTATCTATTTCTTGATTGAATAAATTGTTCACATGTTTAATGCATTTCATATATACTATTAAGACCATCAATGGGGCTTTCTTACACCAATTCCCACTTCCAAAAATTTCCATCCCCTTTCTTTTTACCCTCTGCTTTCCCTTTCTAGTTACTTACTCATTTTTTGGAAAATGTCTAGGTGTGGGAGTTGGCGGATTCACATATTCATATTTCTGCTTACTTTAATATCACCAGCCTGACCGACCGCTTACCTATTTCATATTGAAAAAACTTTTTGGATCATGGGTTCCTAGATAGGTGGGTTTAACATTGTCTTTCCATTGTTCTGCCGCCTGCAAACAACACCCAGACTTCCGCGATCTACAAATTAGCAAACAAATTCCCCTTTATCTCGTTTTTAGCACTTTTCCTTGATCGATGAACTTAGTAAAATTAATCTCCTAGAATAATTTGAAATAAAATAATATATACTATGTGAAGTCCAATGGAACTATCATATCAACGAGAGGACATTAAAATTCAAAATTGTCATTGTTACACTTGCAGTGAAGCTGACAGTACAATAACTTTACTTAAACCTCCCAAAATTGATTTTCTTGTAGCTTTTCGACGCTTCTCTTATACAAACATATCTTGGAAACTATAAGCATGGATCATTGTATCTATTCCTTGATTGAATAACATGTTCACATGTTTAATGCACTTCATAGTTACTGTTAAGACCATCAATGGAGATTTCTTACACCAATTCCCGCTTCCAAAAATTGCCATCCCCTTTCTTTTTTCCCTCTTCTTTCCTTTTCTAGTTACTTACTCATTTTTCGTAAAATGTCTAGGTGCGATAGTTGGCGGATTCAAATCTTTAGATTTCCACTTAATTTATATCACGAGCTTGACCGACCACTTCTTTGTTTCATATTGAACAAAATTTTTGGATCGTGGGTCCCCGGATAGGCGAGTTACCGGATAGGTAGGTTCAACATTGTGTTTACATTGTTCCACTGCCTACAAACCACACCCGGACATCCGTGATCTACAAATTATCAAACAAATTGCACTTTATTTCGTTTCTAGCACTTTTCCTTGATCAATGAACTTAGAAAAATTAATCTCCTAGAATAATTTGAAATAAAATAATATATACTATGCAAAGTCCAATGGACCTATCATATGAATAAGAGGACATTAAAATTCAAATTCGTCATTGTTATACTTGCAGTGAAACTGACAGTACAATAACTTTACTTAAACATCCCAAAATTAATTTTCTTGTACCTTTTAGACGCTTCTCTTATACAAACAGATTCTGGAAACTATAAACATATCTCGCTGTATCTATTCCTTCATTGAAGAACCTATTCACATGTTTAATGCACTTCATAGTTATTGTTAAAACCATCAATGGGGATTTCTTACACCAATTCTCGCTTTCAAAAATTGTCATCCCCTTTCTTTTTTCCCTCTGATTTCTCTTTCTTGTTGCTTACTTGGTTTTCAAAAAATGTCTAGTTACGGGAGTTTGCGGATTCATGTCTTCGAATTTCAACTGTTACTTTTATATCACCAGCCTGACCGACCGCTTCTCCTTTTCATATTGAACAAAATTTTTGGATCGCGAGTTCCCGGATAGACGAGTTCCATGATAGGTGGGTTCAACATTGAGTTTCCATTCTTCCACCACCTGCAAACAACACCAGAACTTCCACAATCTACAAATTAGAAAAAAAATTCCCGTTTATCTCATTTTCTTTCGCTTTCTATTTACTTGGTCCTTTTTCTGAATCTATCCTTTTTCCGAATGTCTCCTACTTTTATATACAACACCCAAAGTTCCGCAATATACAAATTGACCCTTGAAATATGTCATTGTCTCCTGTTCCATGTTACGCATTTTTCCTTCAACAGTTGGGGTAGATACAATTTGACCATCAGACCCTCACGTCTCCTGAGTAGAGCTTGTGGCCTTGTTTTCAAGCCTGTCAATATTTCATGTTCCGAGTATGTCTAATGATTTTATATCACGAGTCCGACCAACTGCTTGTCCATTGAATACTTGGCCACTATTACCATCATTGGTTCCTGACTAGGATTTCTCAACTTTGCCCTTCACCTATTCCACTACGTACAAACAACACCCAAAATTATGCGATATACAAATTGGTGGTTGAAATCTGTCATTGTGACATACAATTTGACCATCGGCCCCTCACGTCTCATGCGTATATCTTGTGACCCTATTTTTGAAACTCACCCGACCGCTTTCCATACTTTTCCATTTCTTGGGATTTGTTTTGCTGGTTGGCGGGTGGATGAAATGTGCAATGCTTAGTCACTCTTCACCATCCCCTCTACCTTCATACTTCTTTCTAGATATGCAATTATTAATATTTAATGCTAGTAGTTCATTGTGCAGGAACCATTAATATTGTCATTAATGTCCGAAAGGCCGGAGAAGATTTGTCATTAATAAAATTTAAACAAATATTTGTGGAGAAGAGTCTTATCCTTCATTTCAAACATGATGGAATCTCTTTCGTGGGTCGGTCAGTTGGATCCTTTACGAAATATCTAATTATTAATCACTCTTCGTTGTCACTGCCACCTTCATACTTTTTTCTAAATATGCAAATTAGTAAGCTTTAATGGTAACAACTCATTACACACGAACCCTATGGATTTTCATTGATCACTGAAAGGCTCGAGGAGATCTTCCATTGATATGAATTAAACCAATATTTGTGGAGGGTTATATTATACCTCCCCAATTTTCATTTCAAACATCATCTGGAGAAAATGAAAATTCTCGTTAACTTATGGCAACAGTTCCACAACAGTTATGTCTAGATACAGTAAACACCTTCGATCATGATGGCTAGAGGTTCCAATATTCTAGGGCATATTCTTACTACTCGTCTCCCTCTACCTAGGAGAAAAAAGGAGATGGTCCCTTGGTGCATCGAGAGATATATTTCAATCCAAATAATTCCAAGGCAACCATGCCTTCTCAAACAACCTGCCTGCCTGGATTGATGGCTGGCACAGAGGTTGATGTGATGGATTTAGAGCTGGAATAAGATGATATGATGGATGATGATATGAAAATGGATGATGGAAATGCAGAGATTGTTCCCACTCCTGTGTCCAAATTGAAATCAACCATAATGGGAGGCACTTCCCTGCTCGATGATGGCGGTCCTGACAAGACCAAAAGAAGGGGTTTCAGAAAAGAAATTGACGCTGAACGCAATAGCCACTTAGCATCTCGAAAGTAGGAATTCTAGAGGTCCAAATTAGTCTATTATGAGTAGAAGTATTTCACTGTAAGGAAATGATCTATTGATGCTTCGAGAGATATATTTCAAGACAAAAAAAATTCAATTATGAGACCACTATCCTTTTATCTGGATATACAATTAACATCTTAGGGAATGAGGACCAGAACTCCCACTGGTGCAAAGAATATTCCTACTATTCATCTCCTTCTGACCAGAATGGACTAATTTCGGCCTCTAGAATTACTTGTGCAACCTGTGTCCCTGAATTTTTCGACTGTGAGGAGGTGGTTTATTGGTGTATCCTAACTTTTAGTTTGGGTCTATTACGTTTTCCTTGCAATGTTTTTTGTCTTCTTCCTCGCGAGAAGCTTGTGAGAAATATCAATTTTACCACATGATCATTGTACATCTGCTTCAAAACAAGGGTTTATTCCACTACGGACCCACTCTCCTGTTTCTTTGTCGGCTCAAGTCTTCCACAAAATATTGAGATCAGGGCACCAAACATTGATCCACCAAGAAGAAGACTGCAAGTATTTCCTAAAAAAAAAAACATGGTAATCAGTTTTGTATGCATGTTGAAGAGCATCTGAATGGCTCCTACATGTTGCAGATCCTGTGCCTATGTTTATGGAAAATATGTTCAATGTTTTGGCCCAAAGAACTTGGTCCAATTTCTAAGGATAGATATATTGTGCTCTATATTCTTTTTTTTTAAATGTATTTACTATTCAAAAGTTTGCCTTGGAGTCTTGGTTGCTGCTTCTTTTGGATTTAACACCTCTTATCATTGGCATGGTTCAATAGTCTCGTAGTTCTTTGATATTGTATTTGCTTAAGTAATTTGTTACAAAATGGAGAATTTAACAATTATATGACAATGCACTGCGCCAATCCATCAGGCATCTATGGAAACAAAAATGAATTTCAGATAGTTTCAAACCAACGTTCAATTCTATTCGTAATGCAGATAGAAAATAACAAGACCAAATCACAATCTTGCAGCAAGATCGTCATTCTTGTTTCTAGACATGCAATTATTCAACTTTAATGCTAACAACTCATCATGCAAGAATTTTAATACTTAAGTTAATATGTTACAGTCATGGAAGAATGTATCAAGAACACACTTACTCCCACAAGTTGCAATAAAATCTAATCTTCAACAAAGCATTTGCTGACAATTACTAGAAAATGATATTTTTGCAACAATGGGGCTTGTTTGAAACCAATTCCTTCTTACGAAAATTTCCCTCCACCTTTCTATTTTCCTACTCTTTTATCCCCTCTAGTTTCTCTTTCTGTTTACTTAGTCGTTCTTTCCAAAAATGTCTTGTTGCATGGGTTGGCAGATTCACGCGTTTCGACCGAGCGCTTCTCCTTTGTCTAAATTGCACTTTCCATTGTTCTGTGACCTGCAAACAACACTCTAGCTTCTGCGATATGTAGATTTACTTCTGGACTCCCACATCATCCCCTCTTCCATGTTACACATTTTTCATTGAAATGTTCTGATATATACAATTTTATAGTCAGGGCCTTGCATCTCATCGGGAACCCTTGTCACCCTATTTTGAAGCTTGTTTGACCATTTTCCACACTTGACCATTTCTTGACATCTCTTTCGAGGATCATCGAGTTCATGGGTTCAGGAAATTTCCGATTTCTAGTTGTTGTTTCTTGTGCCCCCTACCTTAATATTTATTTCCAAGTATATGCAATATGTATACAATTTCTCTATAAATATACAGAAAATATCTTGACAGGAAATGGAATATCTATTGTAGGTTTGAATATATTGGACCTTCTTTTCCCTCTTCTATACTTAACCAGATTCCCATTTCTTTTTCCCCTCTACTCTCTCTTTGTCGTTACTTAGTCATTTTTCTGAAAATGTCTCAATGTGTGCATGGGCTGACTCATGGGTTCACATTTGCGCTCACACTTTTATATCGTGACTGTGACCAACCGCTGGCCATTCTATGCCTAGCCACTTTTCAGATCATGGATTCTCAAGAAGGCAGGCTCTATATTGCACTTCCATTGTTCCGTCACCTACAAATAGCACCTGGACCTCCGCAATATAAAACTTTAGTGGCACACTCCCACAGGATACCCTCTTCAGTGATACACAGTTTGCACACAAAAGTTTCGAGACCTACAATTTGACCTTCAGGTCCTCACGTCTCCTGGGGAATTATTTTCACACCGTTTTGAATCCCCTACATCCACTTTCTATATTTCACCATTTCTTGGAATCTCTTTTGCGCCTCCAATTCCATACTTACCAAGATTTTTCTCTTACGAATTCCTGGACATGCGGAGTGCACTTCTAGTGTTCCTTGACCTGCAAACAACCCCTCGGCTTCCATGATATAAAAATTGACTTCCAGACTCCTACATCAGCCCTTCTTCTGTGTTACACAGTATGCACTCAAAAGTTATGATCAATACAATTTGACCGTCAGGGCCTCACATATCCTTGAGAACCATTGTCATCCTATTTTGAAGCCCATTTGACCGATTTCCATGGCCATTTCTTGCAATTTCTTTTGTGGATCGTTGGGTTGGCGGGTTCAGACAATTTCCAATTCTTGGTCGATGTTTTTTGTGCCTTCCACATTCGCACTTATTTCCAAGTATATGCAATAAGTATATAACTTCTCCATAAACATGCAGAAAATATCTTGCTAGGAAATGCGATATCTATTACAGATGTGAATATAATAACTTTTATTTTCCATCTTCTATACTCAACCAAATTCCCATTTCTCTTTTCCCTCTACTTTATATTTCTCGTCACATAGTGGTTTTTCCAAAAATGTCTAGTTGTGTTGGTTGGTGGACTCATGGGTTCACATTTTCACTCTTGCTTTTATATCGCGACTCCGAATGATTGCTTCCCCATTCCATACCTAGCCACTACTCCGACCATGGATTCCCAGGTAGGCGCACTCTAGATTTCACTTCTATTGTTCTGTGACCTACAAACAGTACCCTGACTTCCACGATATACAAATTTACAACCAGACTCACATCATACCATCTTCCTTATTACAGTCTACCTATCATGCCCTCTTCTGTGGTACACATTTTTAACTGAAAACTTACAAGACATACAATTTGACCATCATATCCTCATGTCTCCTATGGAACTATTGTCACCGCATTTTGAAGCTTGTTGTTCGCTTTCCATACTTCGCCATTTCTTTGAATTTCTTTCGCGGATCATCGGGTTGGCGGGTTCAAGAAATATCCAATTCCTAATCATTATTTCTTGTTCCCGCTCCCTTTTCAATTAACAATTAGAAAGTATATATAATATCTTGTTTCTAGGTATGCAATTAGCAAGTGTTAATGCTAAACCAAGATTTGAGGAGGTCTCCCATTAATACGCATAAAACCAAAATTTCTGGATGGTTATATTATCCCTTCCGAGTGTTAATTTCAAACATCATGGAATACCATTCGCGTGTAATCGGGTTGGTCTGTTCATGAAATATTCAATACTCAATTCCAAAAACGAGCCCGACTGACCATTTCCCTATTCCACACTTAGCCACTCTTTCATAATTCTGCAAATATACAAGCCGACTGCTAAACTGCCCCATCATGCTCTGTTCCGTTTTACACGTTTTGTAGTAAACAATTATGATACATAAAATTTGACTGTCAGACACACACCTCTCTTGAGTATCCCCTGTAACCCTATTTTGAATCTCGTTCGACCGATTTTTCAGACCTTGTCATTCCTTCCTTGATCTTCCCCGTCTTCATCACCTTCACACTTGTCTATAATAAAAAAATGTTTATATATATTATTTCTAAATATGCAATTATTGATCTTTAATTCTAACATCTCATCGTGCAGGAACCGTATATATTGTCATTTATGAGAGAAAGGCTCGAGGAGATATCCTATTAATATGGATTAAACCAATATTTGTGGAGGGTTATATTATCCATTCTGAGTGTTGATTTCAAAATCATGAAATTTCATTCGTACGTCGTCGGGTTGGCACGTTCACGAAACCTCAAATCCTTAATTTCTCTTCAACGTACCTTCCACCTTCACACTTTTAAATATTAAATAAGTAAGATTTACTACTAACATATCATCATGAAGAACCCATAGAGATTGTCATTAATGAGTGAAAGGCTCGAGGAGCTTTCACATTCATAAGCATTGGACCAACATTTGCGAAGAGTTATATTATCACCTCCAACTGTTCATTTCAACCATCGTCTGGAGAAAACGAACGTTCTCATAAAACTATGGCATCAGCTCGAAAGAAGTTATGTGGAGATAGAGTGAACATATTCGGACGCGAGGGCTAGAACTTGCAGTGGTCCAGGGCATATTCCTATTACTCATCACTTGTCGCCTAGAACGAAGTAATTTGGAATTTTTGGATTTCTCGTGTAGGTTGTGTCAATGAAGTTTTTGACTGTAAGGAGCTGGTCTCTTGGTGTGTCGATAAATATATTTCAGACCAAATAATTATTCCACTGCGGGATCGCTCTTTTGTTTCTTTGTCACCTCAGGTCTTCTGCTAGATGTCAATATTGTTGGAGCCAACATTGACGTTCAAAGGAGAATATTCCAAGCAATTCCTAAGAAAGCATAATAAGGGGTTGGACCTCTTCCCTGAGTTCTTGGAAGACCCGATGGAAGTTACTGAAGATATGACAATCTTGCAGGTTAGTTCATTTAGAAATCCATTCCGAGAAATTGCCTGGTTTTTTACAAGAATAATGGGATAGGATTTAAAAACAACTATTTCCTACATGGCTCTATATATTTTGTATTTCACTGTCAAGGAAGAGGACATTTTTTAATGGGGCAAGATAATTTCCCATGAAATTTGTTTCCATGTCACATTACTGACATAATGTTTGTTACATAAGTAGCAAGGAAATACAACTACTGGTTTCATCTATTCCAAGAGAAGAGAAAAAAATAGTGCATTCCTCTGCCTTGGAAAGTCAAGGATTTTGTGTTGAGGAACGTCAACAAAATTGATTAATTTGCAGCTCATTTCAACAACTTGAACCTAATATATGATGAAATCCTAAGAGGGTTCGACCCTAATAATTGTTTTTTACAACATTTACAAACACTTGGCTTCGAAATTTCATTTTTCAAAATACACCTGACCAAAAACAGATACACTGACGAAAACACTCCTGCTTTTGATGTCGAAGACCTAGACACACTATAAAGCACCATTGAATTGTACAAGCAACAGGGAAAAGGCCTCGATGAGAAGAGTGTTCAATCGGGGGATAACACTCCCAAAAGTATGACATCCTGAAGCATCGATCCAATGGCCCACTATAAATGTGTTGAACCTGCATAGAATAGATATAGCTAAACAATAATAAACACATTTGAAAAGAGAATTGGAGAAAGAATAAGAAGGAGAGAAAGAATGAAATAATTCTCATTAACCATTGTGAATAATGAATAATTTACACATGCTATACTCTGTATAGATCAATGAGTGCGCACTAGAGGAGAACCAATGCACCATAGTGTTGGTTTAGAGTGATCTAGACTTACACTAGCAGTTACGGGAGTGAACTTCCACCTAGTTTAGTCTCTCAGGTAGTTATAGGAGTGAACTGCCACCTAGTTGAATTAACTAGTCAAGTAGTCTTCAGTTAATTGACTGAAGAAAGAGTAGTGAGGAGTTAACTCAGGGAATCAAGGATAATCCACTAGTATAGTGATGATACCAAGGCAAGGTTGAATTATCATGGTGATTATCCCAATGTTGCATGGTGACAAAACCAATGTAGCATCTAAACTCAACTCAACTAGTCAAACTGAAGTGTCAACTGAAAGAGAATATTTTCTAGGTGGAATATTCTCCCCTAAAATACAGGAGGCTGGATAATGACTAATTATGACTAATAAACAAGGAAAAACCTTAAGAAAAATAAATCCTAGGTGTGTGTGAAGTAACTCCAACACCCCCCCTGAACATCACTATGGTGAAAATAATGAATGGGTCACGACAACGAGGCCATGTTAGGTACTCAAATACAAAATATACACTGAAATAAAGTGAGAAAGGAGGGAAAAACTCATGGGAAACCCCCCCACCCCCCCCCCTCAAGGTACAATGTATGTAAAAATAAGAACTATAGTTGTTAGCCAACTGTGTCCTTCACTCCAAGATGACTTCACAGAGAATGAAACTTTTTCTTAGTGAAGGTCTTGGTGAAGATGTCTATCATTTGTTCTTCTGAAGGACAAAACTGTAAGTTGATGATCCCCTCATGTACTAGGTCCTGGATGTAGTGCATGTCGATCTCAATGTGATTTGTCCATTGCCTCTGAAATGGATCTCTGCAGAACTTCAGAGTGCTCTAGTTGTCACACCATATGACAATCGACCGATGAAACTAAAAGCCCAACTCAGTGAGAAAATGTTGTAACCACATAGCCTGAATGGTTATGTTAACTACCCATCTGTACTATGCCTCAGATGAAGATAGGGAAATGGCATATTGCTTCTTTCTCTACCAACAAATAGGCTCGGAGCCAAGACTGAGTGAGTGACCATATGTGGACTTGCGATCATTTCTATCGCGAACCCAGTCGGAATCAATAAACTCGATGAGATCTAAAGTAGAGTCCGCTGCATAATGAATCCCAAAGGTGATGGTGCCCTGAACTTATCGAAGGATACGCTTTGCAAATTTCCAATGTAGCTCATGTGACTCTTGCATGAACTTGGAAACTACTCCAACTGCATATGAGAGGTCTGGTCTAGAGTGTGTGAGATACAACAATCTCTGCACTATATGTCTGTGCAGTGTGCTATCAACCAGTGGAGTCTCCTCCCCATCCTCAAGTTTGACTCCTAATAGGACAGGAGTCGGAGAAGACTTGTAGTCTGTCATGTGAAATCTCTCAAGGAGATCTCGTGCATACTTGGCCCAAGACAGTTTGATTCCTAATGCTTCCTCGCTGATATTGAGTCCAAGGAATAAGTGTAGTGGACCCATGTCTGTCATAAAAAATCCTGTCATGTAGAATCCTCTTGACTGTAACAATCACTGAAGTCGAGCACCCGGTGATAAAAAAATCATCGACATACATAACTAAAAGTAGAAGTGAATCAGTCATCCTAAGCATGTATATATTCAGGTCTGATTTACAATGTACAAAGTTTTGTGATAACAGGTAGTAATCCATATTGGCATACCATGACCTTAGAGCCTGCTTGAGGCCATAAAGTGACTTCTTCAGTCGACAGACCAAAGATGAGTCTTGCATAAATCCTTGGGGCTTCTCCATGTAGATATCCTTAGAGAGATCACCATGAAGAAATGCATTCTTCATGTCCATATGATGGACTTCCCATCCCTTGCCTATCGCAATGGCAAGTGTCAATCATATGGAATCCATATTTTCTACTAGAGCGAAGGTATGATCATAGTCAATACCATGAACCTGATGAAATCCTTTGGTGAAAAGCTTGGATTTCTATCTGTTGATCTGTCCATCCATTGCGTTCTTAGTCCTGTAGGCCCATCTGCATCTAGAACGTTTCTTCCCAAAATGAAGGGGAAACAGATCCCAAGTCTGGTTCTCGAGGAGGGAGTTGTACTCCTCCTGCATGGCAGATTCCCAAAAGGGATTTCCAAAAGCCTCACCATAATATTGTGGATCTGAAGATTGAACCAAGAAAATATGCCCAGAGGGAAATGGTTCAGTGGAAGTGAGTGCAACTGAAGGATCCTCAAAATTAGATCGAGTCCTCCTAGTATCAGTTGGATCACGAACGAGATCCCCTGCATCCTGAAGAGTAGTTTGTGCCCACTTGGGCCTCTACTCTGGCTCTGCAACTGCATCTGGATGCTCTGAATATGCATATGACTGTACTGAAGCTGAATCTAAATCATTTGAGTCCTTTGAATCCAAACTCTCGTCTGAAAAGGAGTCGACATGTGCATTCTCATCATCTCGAACATGTGTAAGAGTGAAGTTGTTTGCATGCGGCTGTTGAGGTACATGAGAGACACTTTCCTCAAATTGGACACTATGCTCAATTATGAGCTGGTTCGAGGAAAGATCAATAAGACGAAATCCCTTCACATTGTTGGGGTATCCAACAAAAATGCACTCAGTTCTTTGTGGATCAAGTGCCTTCCTCTTTTCAGAGGGAATCCTTGCTCCAAGCCTCATAGGGGGTCTTATCCTTGACATATCTACGGGGAGATCTATTTTGGATATATGTTTCGTAGTTAAGTGCTTCAGCCGATAGTCTCTGTGGTAGTGACTTTCCATGCAGCATGCAAGATTCCATCTCCTTTGGAGATTTGTTTTTCTTCTTGAGAACTCCGTTTTGCTTTGGAGTATAGGGAACTGTGTGTTGCAACTGGATCCCTGCCTCATGGAAAAGATCACGGATCTCATGATTTACATAATCTCCTACATTAGTAGTTTGGGGGACTTTGATCTTCTTTCCGGACTGTGTCTCAACCAAGGCTTTGAAATCTTTCAGATGTTTAAAGACCTTATATTTTTGCCTGAGAAAGTAGATCCATGTAAAATGTGATAAATCATCAACAAAAATGAGAAGAAACCTCGCTTTGCTGATGGATGGATGCGGAAAAGGACCCATAAGGTCACTGTGGATCAGATCCAAAGGTGCGGAAGCTCACTGAGACTTTCCTTTGTCGAATTTCTCTCGAGGGTGTTTCCCAAGAACACATCCCTCACACACTCCCTTGGATAAATGGATGTCTGGTATACCATAAACCAATTTGTGCTTGCTAAGCTATTGCATGTATCTGGAATTCAAATTTCCAAACCTTTTGTGCCATATCCTACTACTTTCATCTACATGAGTAAGTAGTAAAGCAGAATCAAGTTCAATGAATTTAGAAAAAGTATACAATCTAGACTGATGATTTACCTCACTGGTAGCAACCCTGGAGTTGGTTTGCATGTCATAGATGTGCACAGAATTTGGTGTGAATATGAATTTATTTCCAATCCTGGAATTCGCATCTAATACATGGAGAGAAGGTTGAAAGAAACTTTGGGAACATGCAACATGTTCTCTAAGCTTCCATTGGTGAGTTCAATCCTTCCTTTGCTGGCGACTTCGACAGAAGAGTTGTTCCCCATGAGAATGGGAGGACCTTTTCATGCATCCAAAGAAGAATATACTGCTTTTGAGGCAACCATGTGATGTGATGCTCCTAAATATATGATCCACGCATCAAGAGAGGAGTTGATGGGAATCAAGACATGGCTATAATTTCCTTTATTGGAATTCAGATCTTCTGGCTTCTTCTTCTTAGCACCCTCGGGGATGCGATCTCCAAGTTTGTTTTGCTGAAGTATTTGAGACATAAGATCTATTTCTTTTTCATGCATGCGTATTCTGAATGGCATCCTTTGTGACAATGCATTCATTTCTCCCCTTTTCTTCTCTTTTCCCCTTTGGATTTGGAGGCATCGGTAAAGGGTTTTGTGTACCCTTCCTTCTTTGAATGTGCTTGAGCTTTCTATTTTTTAGATTTCTGATATTTTTGGCTGCCATCATGCACAATGAGTGCATGCACCCTTGGGACTTTGATTGTGTGATCCAAATTTTATGAGAAGAATGAAATGAATATAGATTATTAACAGGTTATTAACACAAAATAACAGAGATACAGTAAAAATGGTTTTCTATTCAATAACAAAATAAGATGAAACTGTAAAATATAATAGAAACAAGCTTGTTGGAATGGTGGTGTCTTATCTCTGATAAGAGACGTGATGGCAGCGCGCATTCACAAGAAGAAGGTTACAATGAGGCTCTGAAGGCCTTTTTACAATAAGAAAGAATGCCAAAAACCCTAGACATCCAAAAACCTAACCCTAGGAGATGAAGCACCAAAAGTCATGTGGGGCCCGTTTGGGTAAGTTAGTACATCAACTTCTCGGGGCGTAACTTTTGCATACGATCTCCGTTTTAGGTGTGCTTTAGCCTGTTGGAAAGGTATCATCGAGGAGATTCATTTTGGGGGCTCAATCATGCCTTCAACTGTCATTGAGGATATTGATACTAAAAAACCTTCATTTAGGCCCTCAAAATGGCCCCAGAAGTTAAAACTGCTAAAAATAGTAATTTGCCAAAAATGCCAGAAAATTGTTTTGAGCCAGTTGGAAAAGGTGGGTGGCCACCGATATCCATATGGATCAATCCTCCCTCCTTAGGAATCAATGGTCTCCATTGCGTTGAGGTCCCCCATTAAATGAGAAAATTTCTGCTGAATTTGGCCTCGGCTGAGCCACTTGCCTTGGCGCAAAAGCTGCCCTGCTTTGACGACTCGATAAAGATGGATCCTTTGTTGTCGAGTGCCATTGATCTATCTGTGCACAATATGATCATTGGATGATTTTTTATGCAGTCGGGTTTGAGCTCTGTTGGTGTCAGGTGTTCTTCTACTTCTAAGGTGTCCAATAATGGTGGGAAATAAGGGCGAAGGAGATCCACGTTGAACACTGGGTGCAGGCCAATGAAAGGAGGAATGTTGAGCTCAAAAGCATTATCCCCCATAGCCTTGGTGATAGTGTATGGTCCATAACAGAGTGGGCGAATCTTCCGATGGGGTCCTGTAAGGCGTTCTTTTTGCAAGTGCAACCAAACTTTGTCGCCCACCTAAAACTTATGCGGCACCTGATGTTGATCATGGCACTGTTTGTACTTGTCATTGGACTTTTGTAGGATATCCTGAACTTGTTGGCGGATGTGCTAGATCCACTCAATGAGTTGGGTGTCTTTGTCATCTTCAGTTGGAGCAGGAGATGAGTCAGTCGAGGTGACCACAAGGGGAAGTGCAACATCTATGGGACCCAATGGTTGGAATCCCAACCCCACTTGAAAGGGGTTGTGGTCGGTTGAGCTATAAAAGGCTCGGTTGTAGCTATGTTGGACATAGGGAAGGCTCTCATCCCATGTGTGAGGGTTCTTTGAATTATACATGTGAAGGATATGCACAATCATTCGATTTACAACCTTGGTTTGGCCATTTGTCTGGGGGTGGAAGGTCGTGGATTTGGTGAGCTTGGTGTCTAGTAGTGCCCAGAGGCTCAACCATAACGTGATGAGAAATTGACTATCCCAATATGAGACAATGGTTTTTGGGATTCCAAAATGTACCTAGACTCGTTCAAAGAAGAGCTTGGCAGTGGCCTCTGCTATGATGCTCTTCTTGCAGGCAACTAAAATTGCCATCTTAGAAAAGTGATCAACAACCACAAAAACACAGTCATTTCCCCGCTTGGTGGATGGGAGGCCTGACATGTATTCCATTGAGATGGATTACCATGGCTTGTCAGGAGTTGGAAGAGGGGTGTACATGCCCTGTTTCTCAGTGGTCGGTTTGGTAATAACATAGGCAATGCAGGACCTGATATACTTGTCGAACTCCTGTCGAAGTTTCAGCCAGTAGAAATGTTTCTGTAACATCACCACTATATTTTAGACATCGAAGTGTCCTGCCACCTGACTATAGTGGGCTTCCCAGATCAACTTCGCTCGCTCACTTGATGGAACACAGATATGGCCCAGACAACACAACAACCCATCCTGAAGATGGAAATTATCGACAACTACATTTGCACCCAACATTTGGTAGGTGGTGGAGAAGTCAAGATCTATCTCATAGAGTTGGGGCCATCCAGATGTCTCATGGCCACAAGAGTCTAGCATCGTGGTGAGTGTCACGACTAGTGGTCTGCTAAGGCAATCAACGACGCGATTGGTGCTTCCTATTTTATACTTGATGTTGAGGTGGAATTGCTGCAAGTATGTGGACCACTTTTGATGGCGGTCATTTTTCAATTTTCCCTATGTATGCATGAACTACAATGGCTTATGATCAGTGTGGATGATTGTCTCCTTCCCAAGAATTTAATGTCTCCACTCGCGACATGCTTGCACAATGGAGTAAATTTCTTTGTCATAAGTAGGGTACTTACAGACAGTATTTGATAGTGTCTCACTATGATAAGCCACGGGGTGGCCGTGCTGAGTGAGAATGACACCCACAACATAGTCTGAAGCATCTATCTCGATCTCAAAGGGATGTTGTAGGTCTGGTAGTAAAATTACTGGGGCTGAGCACAAGCGTTGCTTCAAATCATCGAACACTTGTTGTTGGGACTGGCCCCACACAAAGTTTTCCTTACCACAACCCCTATTTATGTGGCCGAGGGCCCATGCAATATGGGAAAAACCCAACATGAACCTGCAGTAGAAATTAGAAAGTCCCAAGAAGCTTTGAAGCTCAGTGAGTGTTGTTGGGGCTGGCCAGTCATGGATGACTTGGATCTTGGCTGGATCCACATGTATGCGATGTTGATCAATGATGTATCCCAGGTAATGGACCCTGTCCATGCCGAAGGAGAATTTTTCTAGGTTGGCATATAGCTTGTGATGTCGCAGGGTGTGCAGATCCTGCTAAATATGTTGCAAGTGTTCGGCCCAAGTCTTGTTGTAAATTAGAATGTCATCCAAATACACCACTACAAAAGTATTGGTGAATGGTCGCAAGATATCGTCCATCATCCTCATGAAAGTGGCTGGAGCATTTGTCAAACCAAAGGGCATGACCAACCATTCAAAACTTCCTTCCTTTGACTTGAAGGAAGTCTTCCATACATCTGTCTGTTCTATCGAGACCCAGTGGTAGCCAGACTTCAGATGAATCTTACTGAAATATTTGGCCCCTATGAGTTGATCAAGGATTTCATCGATTCGGGGAATCGGGTATCGATTTCTGACAGTGATTTTATTCAGAGCTCGGTAGTCAATACATAGTCGCTAGGTTCCATCTTTCTTCTATACCAGAACAATTGGGCTCCCGCAAGGTGATGAGCTGGGGTGGATGTGCCCCTTGTGGAGAAGTTCTTGGATCTATCACTTGATCTCCTCATTCTCTAACAAAGAGAGATGATAGACTGGGCCATTGGGAAGCGGTGCACCAGGGGTCATGTGAATGGGGTGCTTGACCTGGCAGTGTAGAGGTACCCCTGTAGGTGAGGATAAGCCATCTGAGTATTCTTCCATGACCTTATCTACTTTCTTCTGCTGTGTGGAGAGGTCGGTCGCAGAGACCCTAGATGTGGCTACGATATTTCTCTTATTTTGAGAGCGAATCACGAAGAAGACAAACTTCCCTGTCTGAGAGATGACCTTCCTGCATTGCTTAGTAGAGATCAAGGAAATAGCACTAGGTGGGATTTCCTCGGATATCCTGTACAATTTCCTATTCAAAGTAATAATAACACTACGAGGCCTAGAATCATATACAACATGACGTTTACATAAATAAGGTTGGCCCAAAATAACATCACAAACTTCGAGAAGAGAAACATCACACAATACCTCATCTTTGAAGGGCTTGATGTTGTATGATAGTTGACATTGTTGGCTGATGCAGAGATTTCTTCCTTAGCGGAGCCATCCAATGGTGTAGGGTTGTGAGTGCGACATTGTTGGCAGGGTCAACTGCTTGATGACCTCTGCTGAGATGATGTTCTTCTGGATACCTCTATCAACGATGAAGTGCAGCGGGGTGCCTTTTACCCACATCTATGAATGGAAGAGGCTCTCTCCTTCTTCTGGCTCATCTGGTTCACCAGGCTGGAGCTTGGTGGTAGCAATGGTGGAACTGGGTTCCACATCAATGATTCGTCTTCCTCTTTATGGTTCTGTATCAGAGTCATAATCTGCGTCTGATTCAAATGATTTTACTTTGGCCACCAATGCCTACTTTGAGCGACAGTCAACAGTGTTATGCCAAGGGCTCTTATGGAAGTCGCACCACTTCCCGGTATATTTCTTTGTATTTCTGGTGTCCTTCTTTGCTTGTAGCTTATAATGGTTGTCTTGATACTGTCCATATTTTCTCTTCCCTTTGTTCGGTGGGTTGGGGCTGCCCTTTCCTGGATTTTGTTGTGAGGGGTTCCCAAGCCCAAATTTCCGCGTCTTTTGTTTGAGCTTCTGCTCGATTTTGACGACATATCGGTAGGCCGCACCCAAGGATGAGATATACAGAAATTCCATTTCATTATGGATGTATCTATGCAGAGCACTGCGATACTTGAGCACCATATGTCTCTCTGAATATTTGATACCCAACTTGGTGCGCAAGGTATGGAAGATATTTGTGAAATCTAGCACTGTTTGGTCTCTTTCTTGCCGCATTGTGGTCCATTTGGTATACAGGTCGTCATAACTTCCAATAGGGTAGTATTGTTTCTTAATAGCATCCCTGAAGGATTCCCAGGTGGTTGTGACTAAAAATAATGAGGTTTCCTCTACTTCCTTTTGCTCACAGAAAGTTTCCCACCAATCTTTGACATGGGGAACGACTTTGAGGAGCGCCAAAGTAATCTTTTCTCTATTCGAAAATTTATGAACAAAAAAATACCTTTCTAGTAGATTCAACCACTTGTATACAACATCTACATCTATCTGAACTTGAAATATAGGTATATCAAAGTTTATTTGTACCTTGAAGGGGGTGTCACCTCCATTCGAAGAAGATGCATCGCCTGTTGGCAGTCGTCGAAGGATTTGCGCGAAACTATCCATCATCTCGTTCCTCTGTTGAGTGAGGGATTCCTTAATCAATAGTTTGAAAGGATATCCTGTCCCATCATATTTATTTTCTCCTGCCATGGGAGATCTCTTGGGCATGCGAGAGCTTCTGTCCTCAAGAGAAACAAGCTTGAGACCCAACTCTTTGTACTCCGACCTCATTGGGGACATGCATTAAGACGACAAGGAGCATACCACTCTGATACCACTGATATGGATTTTATAAGCAGAATGAAATGAATACAGATTATTAATAGGTGCTTAACGCAAAATAACAGAGACACGGTAAAACTGGTTTTCTATTTAATAACGAAATAAGCTGAAACTGTAAAATGCAGTGGAAACAAGCTTGCTGGAATGGTGGCGTCTTATCTCTAAGAAGATATGTGACGACAATGCACATTTTCAATAAGAAGGTTACAATGAGGCTCTCAAGGCCTTTTTATAATAAGCAAGAATGCCAAAAACCCTAGATATCCAAAAACTTAACCCTAGGAGATGAAGCGCCAAAAGTCATGTGGGCCCCGTTTGGGTAAGTTAGTACATCAACTTCCTGTGGTCGTAACTTTTGCATACGATCTCCGTTTTAGGCGTGCGATAGCCCGTTGGAAACATTTTGGGGGATCAAACATGACTTTTTCTATAATTGAGGAGATTGATACCGAAAAACCTTCATTTAGGCCCTCAAAATGGCCCCGGAATTTAAACTGCTAAAAATAGTAAATTGCCAAAAATGTCAGAAAACTGTTTTGAGCCAGTTGGAAAAGTTGGGTGGCCACTGATATCCATCTGGATCATTGTGCCCATGTTGATGAGATTGGTTTTCTCTTGTGTCAAGGATTCGATAAATTCCTCAAGAGAAGGCATCTTCCAGGTGGCTCCAGAGGCAAATCTGATAGAATGGAATGTGGAAATGAATACAGAGAATTCAGGACCAAGATTGGAGAGAATGGTGAGAACCATTTTTTTCTCCTCCTTGGATTTATCAACCCCACAAGATTTGAGTTGCGACAATAAATCCTTGAATTTTGTAAAGAAATCTTTGATATTTTAGAAGATTTTTGGATCTAATGTGAGCAGCTCCACCTCCAGCATGTGTCCCCAAATCTCATCTTGTTTCCCAAAGAGCCCTTCCAAGGTGATCCAAACATCATTGGGAGTCTTACAATAATATATGTGAAAAAGGAGATCAACAAAGATAAGACTGCAAATTGTTTCGAGTGTCTCATCCATGCGATTCAAGTACTTGGATTTTTCTATGGTTGATGTCAGTTTTGTATCTGTATTCAAGGTTCACTTGTACAACCCTCTGGTTTGGAGATGTATGGATATTTCTCCTTCCATTCAAAAAAATTGTAAGGTGTAAGAATGAATTCTTTTTGGAAATCCATCTTTCTGTTGTCTTCAATCTTTTGTACCTGCAAACATTTTTGGTGTAGCTTTTTCTTAGCAGTCCGTCGGCTCTAATACCATGTAAATGTGTTGAACCTACACAAAATAGATCTAGCTAAAGAATAATACACACATTTGTAGAGAGAATTGGAGAAAGAAGAAGAAGGAGAGAAATAATGAAAGAGTTCTCATTAACCGTTGTGAATAATGAATAATTTACACATGATACAGTTTGTATAAATCAATGAGTGCATGATGGAGGAGAACCAATGCACCATAGTGGTGGTCTAGAGTGATATGGACATACACTAGTAGTTACAGTAGTGAATTTCCACCTAGTCTAGTCTCTCGGGCAGTTACGAGAGTGAACTTCCACCTAGTTGAGTTAACTAGTCAACTAGTCTTCAGTTAACTGACTGAACAAAGAGTAGTGAGGAGTTAACTCAGGGAATCAATGCCAATGCACCAGTCTGGTGATGATACCAAGGAAAGGTCAAATTATCATGGTGATGATCCCAATTTTGCATGGTGACAAAACCAATGCAACATCTAAATTCAACTCAACTAGTCAAACTAAAGTGTCAACTGAAAGAGAATATTCTTCAGGTGGAATATTCTCCCCTAAAATATAGGATATTGGATAATGACTAATTATGAATAATAAACAAGGAAAAAACTTAGGAAAAAGAAATACTAGGTGTGTGTGAAGTAGCTCCAACACCCACTACAACAACAAATCAACTCAGAATTCTTCAAACATAGAAGGAGATAAAAACCCTCCTCACCCTAAAATTGATAGTTCTCACAAGATTCCAGTGGACAAGAAGAGAAAAAAAATTGTGGGACAGGCGCAACAATATGAAATTGAGAGTGAGAACATGGAACTTGAGCATGATCTGAATAGCTTATTTCACTACCTTGATCAACCTAGAGACGCGATCCAACATAGTCATCCAATGGACATAGCTGATATCAAAAATTTGGACGAAGACGAATCCTTCATGTTCCAGAGCATTGTTTTTTATATCCAGTCCAAAAAATTAATTATTGAAAAAAATTATGTAAAAAATAAGAAAGGAAAATCTTGTTCATAGGTTAACCTTGCGAAAATGCGGGTGTTCCAAATCTGTTGACTTCACATAGAGACCGTAGATACTCTTGATGATTCCATTGGAGGAATTGACGCTGAGAATGCCATAATGTAATATACCAGGTATAAAAATTATGCAAAACATAAATAAAATGATAGAAATGGCAGAATAACAACAATATAACCAGAATAATCACCACAATAACACGGAAATGATATAAGAATAACAACAAAAAATAACACTTTGACTCTGAGATCAATGTTCATGGGCCTCTTCGAGGGGGAAACCTCCAGTTGAGCAGAGATCTATTGCAATAATCTCCAAGCTAGGGTTCTCATACCCTCAACTCCAATTTATACTAAATATGTCTATCAAAAGAAGCATCTAGAGGAAGATCCTTATAGAAGCAAAATCTTTTATTAGGTATTCTTACATTTGACTTATTATATTTTATTGCAAGGCCTTATTAATATTGACCTTTATTACATATGAATATATTGTTCTACCTATGTGTGGGTTAGGAGCCTAACATGTCCTCCCCCTTAAAAACAACCTTGTCCTCAAGGCTTGAGATGTGGAAATTGCTGCAAAATGGTAGTTGGTTCCCAAGTGGAATTTGCTGGAGTTGTATCTTTCCAATGGATTAACACTTCCTTGATGGTTCTATGACGTAAGCGATGCTCACGCTGGTCCAAAATGGCTTGTGGTTGTAGCCAAATGGATCCTTCTTCGGCTAACTCGGGAAGTTTGGTTTGAATTTGGCACTTAGTTCCGATCACCTTCTTTAAGCAGGAAACATGAAAAACATGATGTAGATTTGAATGTCTGGGCAATGCTAACTGATAGGCCACATGTCCCACAAGATTTAGAAATGTATAAGGACTATAAAATTTGGGCGCTAGCTTCTGACAATGCTCGACCTTGAGGGAATTCTTCTTGTAAGGTTGCAATCGAAGAAACACCTGATCCCCTTATTCAAATTGACATTCATAGTGACCTTGATATGCTTGTTGCTTCATGCAATTATGTGCCATGACTAAATTCTCTTTGAGGGTATGGAGAATAGCCTCTCGAACTGTAAGTGTTTGGTCAAATACCTGGACCTTCGAGACACTAGGTAAGTATGAGAGAATTGAAGGTGGCTTCTGTCCATATACCGCTTCAAAAGGAGTCATGTGTGTAGCTATATGCTATGAAGTGTTGTACAATCATTCAACTAGGGGTAACCATTGAGCCCATTGATTTTTCTTTTCCCGGGAAAAACACCTCAAATATGTTTCCAAACACTTGTTGACAACTTCTATTTGACCATCAGTCCGGGGATGATAAGCTGTACTGAGATGCAATTGGGTGCCTTGTAGGTTGAAGAGTTCTTGCCAAAAATTTCTTGTGAAAGTTGGGTCGCAATGAAAAACAATAGAGTGTGGCATGACATGAAGCTTGAAGACCTGATCCATGAAAATTTGAGCCATCGTGGATGTTGTAAATGGGTTTTGAAGAGCACAGAAATGAGCATACTTAGAAAGGATATCAACAACCACCATGATGACTGATTTATTTCTCGATTTGGTTAAGCCTATAATAAAATCCATAGAGATGTCCTTCCAAATAGCAAGGGGAATCCGGAGTGGTTGTAGTGTGCCCAGAGATTTGACTGTTTCTCCCTTGTTGCATTGACACACATCACATTCAACGACAAAATTATGAATGTCCTATTTCATACCATCCCAGAAAAAAGAACGTTTGACCCTGTCATAGGTTTTGGTGAACTCGGAGTTCCCTGCTGTTGGTGTAGCATGAAGCTCAGAAAGTACCATGGATTTAAGCTTTGATTGTTTACTTAAATCCAAATGGCCTCTGTATCAAAGCTCATCATGGAGCCAAGAGTACCTTGGGGGAGTTGGAGCACTGGAATGCAATTGTTGGATCAGCTGTGAACTTTTGGGATCTTGTAGCCATTCCTGGAAAATGACTTGGAGCCAATATGGTATAATGAAGGAAAGAGAAAAAGGGATCCTTCATCTTCATATTTGCGGGAAAGTGCATCCACAACCACATTTTTTTTTCCTTTTTTGTAAATTATCTCATAATCATAGCCAAATAGCTTAGTCATCCATTTTTGTTGCTCTAGGGAGGAAATGCATTGTTCCAGAAAATACTTGAGGCTTTGATTATCTGTCTTAATTTGGAAGAATTTCCCCAATAGATAAGGGCGCCACAAAGAAACGATATTAAGAATAGCCAACATTTCCTTTTCATAGATAGATTTTCCCAGATTTCTTTTAGATAGTTGCCTATTGGTAAAGGCAAAAGGATGACCCTCTTGCATAAGGACAACACCAATTCCTTTCCCTGAAGCATCACATTCCAAGAAAAAGGTTTTTGTGAAATGAGGAAGGGCTATGACTGGAGTGGTGCACATGGCCATCTTCAAGGTTTGAAAATCTTGAGCAGCAGTTGGAGTCCAAGTGAAAGAGTTATTTTTTAGGAGAGCAGTGAGAGGTGCTGCAATCTTTCCATAATTCTTAACAAACTTGTGATAATAACCTGTTAAGCCCAGAAATCCACGTAAGATTTTGAGAGTCTTTGGGTGAGGCCAATCTTGCATAGGTTCAATCTTTTTAGGATCCACCCTAACGCCGTCCTTTATAACCAGATGACCTAAGTACTCTACTTCTGAGGCGCCAAAAGAACATTTAGATTGTTTCAAGAAATGTTGGTGCTGAGAGAGTAGATGGAGAAATCGATCCACATGAGAAAGATGTTATGTCTAGGTCTTGCTATAGATGAGGATATCATCAAAGAAAAATAAGACAAAATGTCAGAGAAAAAGACGAAAGACATGATTCATGAGGCTTTGGAAGGTGGAAGGGGCATTACATAAGCCAAAGGGCATGACCAAAAAATCATAGTGGCCTTCATGATTTCTAAAGGAAGTATTGGGAATGTCTTCCTCTTTCATACGTATATGGTGGTAGCCCGAACGAAGATCAAGTTTAGTAAAGAATTGGGCGCCACTCAATTCATACAGAAGGTCATCAATGATAGGAATGGGAAATTTGTCTTTAATGGTAAGTTTGTTGAGGTTATGGAAGTCAAGACAAATTCTCCAAGAACCTTCTTTCTTCAGGACCATGACCACAGGAGAAGATTAGGGGCTCGTACTAGGGCGGATAACGCCTGCATTAAGGAGTTCCTAGATGATTTTCTCAATTTCATTTTTTTGGGAAAATGGGTGACGATACGGACGAATATTGGGAGGAAGTCTTCCAGGTACAAGGGGAATGGAATGATCATGCACACCATGTGAAGGAGGGAGTCCCTGGGGAGTGGAAAAGACCACTTGATGTTTAGAAAGCATAACTTGGAGATCTTACAACATCGAGGGTGTTTCTGTTGCTTGTATGGCATGGAGTTGGGAAATAACACTAGATTGACCCTTGTTGAGCAGATTTTCCATGCGATGGGAACTAATGATATTAGGTGAACCAGTGGTGATGCCTTGGAACCTATATTGGTGGCCCTCCTGGTCAAATTGCATGGTTAATTCCTTAAAATCCATGAGAATGGGACCCAAAGTCCTTAGCCAGTTTGTACCCAACACAATGTCACAACCGCCCATGTCGATAGCAAACATATTAGATTTCAGGTGGTAGTCACCAATTTGGAGATGCACATTTTCACAACGCCCTCCACATTTCATGGAGCCACCATTGGCAATCATGATTTTGAAATTATTGACAACATGGATGTAGCAATGAGTTTCTTGGGCAATGCAACAATTAATAAAATTATGGGTGCTTCCACTATCAACCAGAATGATGACCTTCCGATGCTTGATGTAACTGATTAGCTTGAGGGTTTGGGGATCGGAGAAGCTAGAGAGAGCATTGAGGGAAATGACTAGTTCTACTTCGGGAGGGTCTAAGGGAGGGGTTATGTCGGTGGTTTCAGGTGACTTAGACATAAGGGGAGTTTCAACATCCTCTTCCAAAATATCCTCAGAGATGGCCATAAAAATATTTTGTTCCTTACACTTGTGGCCTGGGAAATATTTGTCATCATAATTATAACAAAGGCCTTTGAGTTGGCATTCAACAATTTTAGCCCTGGTCAATTTTTGGATCTTTAGTGGAGTAGAGGGAGTAGTGGGATTTACTGGTTTAGGGAGAGGGATAAAGGAGGGTTTCCAGTTTTGAGAAGATACCACATGTTCTACTTCTTTATCTCTTTTAGTAACCTCCACCCAACTCTGAGACTGAGCAATGAGGACATGGGCCCTAATCTCATCCTTGAGGCCACTGATAAACCATTCTCGAAAAAAGGCATCAGACATGTTGTCTGTCTGAAAAGCCAGGCGCTCAAAGGAACCTATAAAGTCTTCCACTGTTCCTGATTGTTTCAACTTCGTCAAATGGCCCAAATGGTTGGTGTCAGTGTCAAAGTGTTCATAAATCTCTACCACAAAGTGTGTCCAAGAAATATACCCTTGACGAGAATTTTTTCTCCATTGCCACCATTGCCAACGTTCTTGATCTAGATGGAGAACACCATACCGGTGTTTGGCCAAGTCATCTGTAATGTCGTATAAAGAGAAATAATGTTCCATTTAGGTTACCCAACCTGTGCGGTCCGAGCCATCAAATTTTGTCACATCCACCCATGGAAGACGTAGGTCATGTTGAAAGTGATGGTTTTGAAAGTTATGGGAATGAGAGGAATGTTCACCTTCAGTATGTGGAGGTGAGGAAGAGGAAGGGTTATATGTAGGGATATGTAGTTTTGTGAAGACTGCCGAAAAGACAATTTCAAGATGGGTGGTGAGGTTTTGCTTGATTTCCTCCATTGAGGACTGTCTGGTTGTATTGATGGCGACAACATTGGACCTAAGTTGTTTTAGTTCTTGTTGGGTCTCGATGAGACTAGATTGCAAGGTGTTGAAGTGAGATTCCAAGTCTTGGATATGGGTATGGGCCATGAGGATGGGGGAACTAAAAAGGGGTGGGCGAAGTAAAACATTTGTCCGAAAAATGATATGTATGAATGAGATAAGGGCGAAGAGATGAATCCAATAGAATAGGTCTTAAATAATGGTGAAAACATTACCAAACTTTTTTTTTTTTTTTACACCTGCGGAGTTATACTCTGGTTTGAAGAATACTCCAAAGAGGAAATTCCCAAATGCTTAACCAAAAAGAAATGTGTATTTACTTGGCAACCCAAACATACTTGCGTGGCAATAGATCTTGTTTGTGTTAATTTGTTTATGTTTCTCTCCCCAAGGGTTAGGTATTCAAGGGTTCTATAGACAAGGGTTTGCCCTGTGCTATAGCTCTCTAATATACGTGCGGGGTCCAACAATAGTACTCGGCTCAATATCTCAGGGCACTAACTAAGGAGGATAGACTATACCCTTAGCCGTACTACCCGACTACCTAGGTACTAGAGAGTATCTTCCTGAGTGTTTTTCTCAGTGGCACTATAGCAGTCAGGCGATTGATCAGTTTATCTAAAGAGGGAATCAGGAAATCTAGGTCGATTCGTACACAAGTGTTGTCTGATGCGCTACCACTCGAAGGGGTACCAACAAGGGTTGTAAGGGTGGCCAACATATGTTCCCTTAAGAACCACTTGTATTTCTTGCGTGTATGAATCCCTCAACCATGAGTTTATGTGCGTAATGACATATCTCTGTGGCTTAAAGACGTTGGAATACGTCTCTACCCTGAAAAAAAAAATTACCCACAATTTATGCGAAGGAAAGTGATCTGATACCACTTGTAATATACTAGATATAAAAAGTATGCAGAATAGAAATAAATTGCTAGAAATGGCAGAATAATAACAATATAACCAGAATAATCACCACAATAATGCAGAAATGATATAAGAATAACAACAAAAAATAACACTTTGATTATGAGAGAAATGTTCATGGGCCTCTTCGAGGGGGTAACCTCCAGTCGAGCAGATCTCTATTACAATAATCTCCAAGATAGGCTTCTCATACCTTCGACTCCTATTTATACTAAATATGTCTATCAAAAGAAGCATCTAGAGGAAGATCCTTCTAGAAGCGAAACATTCTATTAGGTCTTCTTACATTCGACTTATTCTATTTTATTGCAAGGCCTTATTAATATTGACCTTTATTACATCTGAATATATTGTTCTACCTACGTGCGAGTTAGGACCCTAACATAGATTGAAGGACCGAGTCAAGGAATTGGAAGAAGCTTTGATTCCTATGCCATTGTTTGCCAATCCATTGGAAATAGCCATACCTCCCACCCTAGAAGCCAAGTTAAAAGGATCCTCCAACCTCCTTGCATTGTGTAGAGGATATGTGGAGAATAATATCAAGAAAAGAATGGAACTGATTACTGAGGCGTGGGAAACATCAAAAACCATGACTTACCTTGGAACGAGGGAACATAATTTGCTCAAACATTTGCAGGAATATTTAAAAGATGAAGAAAAATTCTATTTAGACATGGTCCTTCCTTTTGGCACCATTGTCAACAACATGACAGAAATGAGAAGAAGACAACAAGATCTCCCATCCAAAAATCAGATCGCTTAATTAAATGCATGCTGGAAATAAAAAGTGAAGAACATGCATCTTATTGTCCAGTCATGTGAACAAGACATATCAAAGAAAGAACAATTATTCACAAAGTTGACCATAATAGACTTAACCAGAAGGACCAACCACTTCCAAGACCCCAATTTAATCGTCAACTCCTTTCCCTTAACTAAGTGTTATAACCCTAATTTGCACCAGACATGCATACCTGGCATCAAGCCATCTCACTTGCCATTTTTACCAAGCTACCATTTGAATAGCTCTTCAAAAAACAATCCTTTTCAGGGCATATGTGCCCTGCACCACTGTTGCCTACATGTATACACTATCTGACCAATTACATCCCGTGTATACTGACAAAAGAACAAAAAATAGAAATTTGCAGATGAAATAGATATTTCCGGGTAATTGCCTAAACCGTTTGACCACTCATAGCCAGTCACTCAACCAGATAAATACCCTCTTCTACCCTATAAAAGAAGAGGTAGGGGTCCCATTTGAAGGAGGAATATAATAGCAAAGAAACTCTGCCCTTTTTTGTATTCCCCTTGTCCCAATCTTTTTCAACCATTTTGTGAGGATAAGCATATGTGGAAGCGGTTGTTGCAAAATTGAAGAGGAGCACATGACCAGGTTCGAGGAGCAGTGGCTGATATCACCATTGTAATTTACTTTTGTGAGGTTAATAAATAAGTACTTTTCCCGTCCCGCCATATGAGGTGTTCAATATTCAATTTTGATTATATTTTATTGGAATCTCTAACCTATTAAGTTCATATATAAGATTCATGTTTGGAGCTCTTTGTTTGTTTGTTTATGAATGCAGGTTAGCTTTGGGAGGAGACTTGCAGTCAAGGAGTAACCGAACACAAAAGGATCGACATCAAATGTGGAAGTCAAGGTAGAGTAACTGGATCCTTTTACCCTTGTGTTTACATATGAATAAAGGGGTCTATGATGGGATGATGGTAAAAAGTAGGAGACTTTAGATGCTCATTTTTGCATGCATTATAGAACCCTTATTGCTAGTCCATAGGGGTTTTCCCACCCACAAAAGAATTGGTAGCCGTACTCGGGAAGATCTCTAGGGTTTTTGGGGATACTTTTTAGGTGCTTTAAATTGGTTTTATTACCTTTTTTCTGAGTTTTTGCAAGAGTATGAGCTAGTAGGGATTCTAGTCTTCCATACCAATACTCCCTGGTGTCATTGCTTGACTTATTTTTTCTTTTCCAGGAAGTCACAGAGGTATACATGACCTGTATAAGGCCTGCATGCATATATACACGCCCTACCTTTAGACAACCCACTTACATACGCTGGTTGATAAAGTGTTAGTTGCGTGGCTGAGTTCAATTTTTGTTTTTAAGAGAGGCAGTCATCCTCTTCCCTGTTAGAAGTGATCCTTCTCAGGAGTTTTCTAGATCTAGTTTTGGTCTCTGTTGTGGAAGTCTGTAGCCTAGGTATAACCTCAGATTTTCTTTGTTTTATCAAAGTTTCCTTGCATCTTTTTCTGTCAAAGTAAGTTCCTGTGTCTTTAAGGGGTTTTGGTTTTCAATACCAGTACTCCATGCCTATGATTGACTACTTGTTTTTCATTTTTTTTAGGATTTGCAGAGGTGCATGTGGCCTGTAATGGGCTTACACATGTGTATATGTGCCCTTCCCTTAGAAATCCTGCGTACATATGCTTGTTGTTTAAGTGTCAATAGCGTGCCTGTTGAGAAATGTTTTTTTAGAAGAGGCAATCATCCTCTTCCTTTTCAGGAGTCACACTTCTCAAGGGTTTTCTTGATCTAGACCTGGTCTCTGTCATAGTAGTATGTAGCCTAGGTTTGATTTCAATGTAGCTTTCTTTTTCTTAGAAAGATTTTTTGTTTCTCTTTATGAGGTTTTTGGATGAGACAGTGAGTCTGTTCTTATCTGGCATTTTGGGTTTGGTCAGAATCCCTGTGATCCGCAAGAGAGCCAAAAGTCATTTCTTGCTTTTGTCTTATCTTTATTTTTCCTTTTTCTTTTGAAAAGAAGAAAATAATACATTTTGAAATTTCTTGTTTTTGGAGGCATAATAAAAAAAATCTAGATTTCACTTTCTTTGCTTGGTCAAGTAGTTGGTTGTTTTCATTAATAATCAGGAAAAAGACTTCTTTCATAAGTTCTTGGATATTGACTTAGGAAAATAAGTAGATCGTAGTTGAGCGAAAGCTTGTTTTGAGTTTTCTGTTAAAATATCTTAGGAAAAAAAGTAGTTTGAAAAGTTGGTGAAAGAGTTTAAATGTGCAAATCTGAATTTGTCAAGAAGAAGTAATTTTGTTTGCAACTTTCTGTTTGTTTTCTTCTTTTGTCTCCCAACACATCACTAATTTCATTTCCACTTCCTTTGACTTAAGACAAGCCACAAAAAATTAATGGTTAATTAAAATCAACTAGACTTTATGTTTGTAGGGTCCATCAACTAGTCTAGGGTAGAGCCTTGATTTAGGATTGGAGAGGAAACTCTTCAAGGATACAAAAAACAAAATAAGAGTCTATGATAGGGAGTGATAAAATTACAGTATCGTGAAAGTTATCTGGGAACCCCCTCTAAAACAAGGGCTACAAACGAGGTCGCGTGAGGAAAGGTAGTGGAGATAACCCCACCAAAGATGGACCAAGCGTAGTGGGGAACACATATAGAGGAGTTATCTTGGGATTCTGTTGATCGCATTTTCCATGGATCTTCTTGGGTCTCAAATCTATTCAAGGTCCTTAGTTGTCTTCCAGAACACTTTCTTTCGATACCCTTGATAGGTTTCGGGCTTGATACCCTACTCATTGCGGTCCACCTGATTGTTGACTGTACCTGCTTGGTCACTATTCGTGCGCTAGCAACCTAGTTGCCTTTATTTTGGGGACTTACACATGTGACTGTGGGGGTATACCATGGCACCTAGGACAGAAATCAGGCCACGCTTTGAAGATTATACCCGGAGGGTGCTTCCGTATTCGAGTTGCACTTGCACCGGTAAGTTTCTCTAGTGTTGGTTGTTGTAACTATTCTTCCAACTAGCTAGTGACTGCTTGTTTTATCTCATAGGAAATTTTTCTAGTGTGTGATGGTTCTTGAATGATAATAGATATCCCTAGTGTGTCATTGATATTATCACACAGTGGAGGATCAGGAGCTCCGCTGGTCACGAAGGCTTCTTGGCGTGCCACCATTCAATATGGAGCCACCCTCACCATCGCTAAGGCAAAGGCTAGACCAGCAAGGGTCTTTTGAGGTGACCAGGTCATAGGAAACTGTGCCTGACCCATCTCCGAGAGAAGAACTTTTGATTTCAGAGGAACCAACCATTTCATACCTTGGAGCGGAAGCTCTTGGCCTGTACGAGCCTCCAAACAATGATCTATCGACGCCCGTCATTGTACAAGTTTATCCTTATCAGTTCCTAATAGTGTCACAAGCAGCAATGGAAGAAAATGCTGCAAATGCTTCAAGGAGTACTCATATTCCCTCTACAGTTGTCATATAGGGGGTGTTCCACCTCCTAACCAACCATCGCCAGTCTGGGCCATTATGGTCTCGACTGCATCTACCTCGGGCAATGGTCTGATTTCATCTATGGCGAAGATCACTGCTCCTTTTACCCAGAATGCGATAGGCCCTCCGTTGTCATACGAGATGCTTGGCTTTGGTACAATCCCTGTACTTTCCTAGTCCACTCTACAAACTTTAGGTCTCGAGGCAGGGATCTCTAATGCTCCTCAACAAGGATGCATGGGGGGAACTTCAACTTCCTATAACGCTTTTCCTTATAGAGGGGGTCATATACCTCCTTCGTCCCCTTCGCTCGGTGGTGCTCACCAGCATCCCGCTGGGCCAAACGTAAATTTTAGTTCGTTTGGAGTAGGTAGTCAAGGAATTCCTTCTTATAACATGCCGGTTGGTTCGACATTGTTCTCTTTGTTCGATGTGTTTGTTAACAATTCTTTTTCGTCGACTGCCTTGTCGGTTGGGGGCAACCCCGGTTATGGACAACAAAATCCTATACAGGGTACTATTCCTGCACAGGGGGAAAAATTAGGAATTCCTTCCTCACAAGGACAATGGAATCCATGGAAAGGATCAGTTCCCTTGTCAGGAATGTCGATCGGGGGAAACCCCTTCCATAGCCAATGGAACCCCAGGCAAGGCTCAACACCTATGCCTGACGAATCGATAAGGGGAAACCCTTTCCAAAATCCTTGGAATGTGACGCAAGCCAAACCCTTCACGTCCTATTACGGGAGACAACCGATGAAATATCAATAAGCACATAATCCGTACGCTGGTCAAGGCCATGGATATTACTAGAACCCTGGCCAACAACCTAACTTTTCCTGGAAACTTGGTGCTAGCAAAACTCCTGGATCCTTTTTCCTTGGTCACATTCAACAGCCCAAACTACTGTTTCTAGCAACTCTGCACTTGCCAGACTTAACAAGGTTATTGAATGACCCCATATGTCACGATCTGCGCTAGCCTCCTATGACAACCAAGTTTCCTTTGGACATCCCAAAGTTTGAGGCCAAGCCTAACGAAGATCCAGGCGATCATGTGACTACCTTCCATCTTTGGTGCTTGTCTAATTTGTTGAAAGACGACTCCATCCAGTTGTGTTTTTTTCAATGCACTCTCATCAGGAGTGTTGTGAAATGGTACATTGAGCTCGATCGCTCGAGAAACTCTTCCTTCAGAAAATTGGCAATTTCTTTATTAAACCATTTCCAATTACCTGTGAGATACAATGTCGACACCGAATTGTTGGCCAACTTTGAGCAGCAAAGGCAAACCATATCTCCGATCACATCTAAGAATGGAGACACCAGAAGAGTTTGATAAAAGTTCCAGTCCCACCAAAATTCCTAATTGAGTGGTTCCTTAAGTCTTTGGTACCCCAGTTATCCAAAGACATCGCAATGTCGGGAGTGTTTTCTGAAGAAGATGCAATAATGAGAGCTCAACAGCTAGAGATGATTTACTCTTAGTCTAGTTTACTTTATGATTTTTTTCCAGATGCACCACAGTCAATACTTGAGAATACTAGACAGAGCGATGGACCACGTGTCGATGGTATTGTTGGTTCAACACAAATGAAGCCTGCTGACCAACTGTCAAAACAATTGCAACAATTTTCGATACATCAGAAAGCGCCCAACCGAACCACTAGTCCAGCTGCTCCCCCTACCCAAACGTCGGATCTACATAGTGTGTAATCGACTAACCCAAAGTCCACCCAGTAGCTTGAAGGAAAGAAGAATCCATGAAAGAAGGGTAAGGGGGATAAGAAACCTACCGATAATGTTGGCGAGGGAAACACTAAAAAGAAGAAGTCGAAGTATCCATGTAACCTGTGCCTGGAGGACCACCCGACTCACCAGTTCCCTCAGCTTGCGGAGGCCCAAAAGTTATTGGCGCAACAACAGGCTGCTGTGTTAAAGAACCAATTTCAACATGGGAAAAATTTAACTCAAGCCTCTCCGAGCAGGAAGGGGGTAGTCAAGGACCCCCTCCATCTTCGAGTAATTCTTCATCCGCGAACATGTATATGATGAAAGGTGATTCCTATATATCGACTAGAGCGCATGATTACGGAATTCCAAACACCTCTGAGAAGAGTAAAGAAGCCGAAAACCCACCTCTTCCTCTCTAGATCGAGAAGATGTTGGGCGAAACAATGACACGCATCCCAAAAGGTGCGTTCAAGAAATATTTTCACAATCCAAATGCAAGGGCCACCCATAACTACTTTATGGTGGAGGATTTGTCTAAACCCTTGTGCGATGTCTACTTTGGAGGTCCTCTAGAGATACCCTTCCCAGAGAAAGGCTCTATTAGCCACCCTAGGATCCGCTGAGACTTGTAATCCAGGTACAATCATGCTTGATACTATCGACTTAAAACATCATCTCCCTTACCATGTATCATTTCAGATAGTAGTGGCTTACCCCACGAAAAATTTTACTCAGAATATTTTTTGCATGGTGGTTGATGAGGGTGCCTTGACATGCGTGATGTATTTGGCGTGTTGGAAGGCTATTGGCCAACCTGTTTTGTCTTCGTCACCTACTCTTCTTATCGCGTTCGATGGTCATTCGTTCCAACCACATGGAATCATCCCCTCTTTTCCCATGTAGTTAGGGGTAAGACCGTGTGCATCGAGGTTGAAGTGGTCAATGCGTCTCTCGACTACAATATCTTGTTAGGAAGGAATTGGACCTATGCTATGGAAGTAGTGGTCGCTACAATTTTTCGGGTCTTGTTGTTTCCACACGAGGGACGGATAATGACCATTGACTAGTTGTATTTCTCCCATATTGACCCTTCATCGGGGGCATCCACGGTCCTGATGATTGACAAACCTCAACCTGACATCGTCAACATAGGGGTGGTTTGTGCCCACCTTTGATGTGTACTTTTGATTACCTACCTCCTTCTGACGATGTTAAGTTCATTTCAGACCAACCTAAGTTTGAGATTTTCCAAGTGTCGTCGTTTCGTACAACTTACTTCAATGATCCATGGAATCTTCCTTCCCCATCAACCATGATGGAAGGGACAGGGCACCATGGTATGTCCATGCCCTTGTCCGCGACATAAGTTATGTACTCAATAGTTCAGCAATATTTTGTGGACCTCGATCTGACTCCCGCACATGAGTTATATCCGATTCTCAAGCCTATTTGTGCTCAAGGTTCCCTTGCCAATACAGACTCTTTAGACTTAGTATTTCCTTTAGATGAAGTCATTATTGAAGAAATGACTAGTCTGGGCAGACCCTGGGATGATCTCCATCACATATCTTATTTCCTCCCAGAGTTAAGAAGAATTGAAGAAGGAGAATTCACTTTGACTATGAATGGAGATAGGTCTTGTCCTATCAATCCCTTGGCTACACACTTTGTTTATCCCGAAGGTAATATGGAAACCATCGCTGACATGATACCTATTGATATCTCGAGAATCCCTGTCATTGTAGAGAATATTCTCGTTGGAGCTGATTGTTCCCCTGAGGAGATTCGAATATACACAGATTTATTTAAAGAATTCCATGACGTTTTTTTCTGGTCTTACGAGGAAATGCCAGGAATTGATCCAAGAATCATCGAACATGAAATCATGACTTATCCTGATGCTAAGCTGGTCCGACAAAAGCTTCATCCATTCAATCCTAAGAAAGCAACAACTATTAAGGCTGAAGTAGAGAAACTTCTGAGAGTAGGTTTTATCTACCCCATTCATTTGACTCAATGGGTGTCAAATCCTGTTCTAGTGGATAAAAACAGGGTACGATTTGCGTATGTACGAACTTCCATGATTTTAACAAAGCTTGTCCAAAGGATAGTTTCCCCATACCATTTATTGACCATATAGTCGATGAATGCGCAGGTTGTGAGGCCTTTTCTTTCATCGATGGTTTTTCGGGATACAATCAGATACAGATCAAACCCGAAGACCAACACAAAACCACTTTCATTTTCCCATGGAGTACATTCGATTATTAGAAGATGCCTTTTGGTCTGAAAAATGCTGGAGCTACCTTTAAGCAGGCCATGTCTTTTTCTTTCCACGATCTCAAGCATATAGTCGAGGCCTACCTAGATGATTTAGCATCACGATCTCGTAAGAGATATGATCATCCCACACACCTCCAACTTATCTTTGAGTGATGTCACTACTACCGGATTCCCTTGAATCCAAACAAATGCAGTTTTTGCATGACGTCGGGTCGTCTGCTAGGTTTCATAGTTTCGACAACAGGGATCATGGTCGGTCCTCTCAAAGTTGAGGCAATAGTTTAGTTGCCTCCACCGTGCACAATCCTTCATATTCAAAGTTTATAGGGAAAAGAGAACTTTATACGACGTTTCATCGCAAACTATGCTGAGATCACAAAGGGATTTATGCATTTACTAAAGAAGGATGTTCCTTTTCATTGGGACCAAGCCTCTCAATGCTCTTTCGAAGCGTTGAAATGTGCCCTCAGGACTGCCCCTCTACTTCGGCCACCCAATTATAATAAAGATTTCTTATTGTACTTGGCTGCGATAGAGTCGATCATTAGTATGGTCTTGGTTCTGGAGGATCATTTTATCTCAGAATATGTCATTTATTACCTGAGCCAAGGCCTGGTTGGATCAAAACTTAATTATTCCCACATTGAAAAACTTGCGTTGGAAGCAGTTCATGTTGTCCAACAGTTTCGTCATTATATCTTGTTTCGCAAGACCACTGTCATTGCCATTGTGAATCTGTTTTAGTATGTTTTGACACGACGAGTAATTGGTGGAAATATCAGTAGATGGATAGTTTTCCTCCAGGAATTTGACTTAGATTTTGTTTCTGCGAAATCCAAAAAGTCATTGGTCTTTGGGGAACTCATATCATAACTTCTAGTTGATTCAGGTGACGTTATGCCCCAAGAATCGCTTATTAAAGGAGACATGTTTGTGATCGCGTCTTTGGATCCCTGGTATGGATATGTAATTATCTATCTCTAGACTTTGAAGTGCCCCGCCTATGATTCTCATGATGAGCATTGTCGTATACACCATCAAGTCAATAACTATCTCATACTCGAGGACACTTTGTATCGTCGAGGTGTATATTTCATCCTTTGTCAATGTCTCACTCATGAAGAAGCATAAATCGTGCTTAATGATTGCCACATTGGAGCATGTGGCGGTCATTTATCTGGGTTGGTGACAGCCCAAACGATTCTACGAGCCAATTACTTTTGGCCAACATTAATAAAATATCGTGTTGAATCGGTTAAGAAGTGCCACCAGTGTCATATAATCTCTCAGAAGATGAGGACACACCCCTCTCCCATGTTTCCTGTCATTACCATTGGTCCCTTCACCAAGTGGGGGATTGATTACACTACATGCAACCCCCCTTTATCAAGGGGGCATCGTTATATCATCATAGCAGTAGACTACTTCACCAAGTGGGTCGAAGCTATGCCAACTTTCAAAGATGATGGAAAGACTGCAACACTCTTTTTGTTTAACCAGATTATAGCAAGGTTCGGCATCCCGAGAGAGATTGTAACTGAACATGGCAGTCACTTTCAGAATAAAATGATGTTTAATTTAACATCAAATATTGGGTTCAGGCAAGAACATTCATCACCCTACTACCCATAAGTGAATGGTCAGGTGGAATCTGTAAATAAATCTCTTAAGACCATTCTACAGTGAACAATCAATTTATCCAAGTCAAATTGTCATTTGATGTTATACTTGGCATTATGGGCCTACCGAACGTCTGTTAATACTGCAACTGGTTTCTCATAATTTAAACTCGTTTACGGGATGGAAGTAGTCTTTCCCATAGAGTGCCAGATCCCGTCTCTAAACTTGGCAGTATAGTTATTGCCAAATACTTCACTTCTTGAAGAGAATTTATTATACCTCGAGCAACTCAATGAGAAACGTTATGATTCATCCTTTGCTAATGAGGCTCACAAGAAAAAAGTTAAGTGTCAGTATGATCGGTCCATTCGTCCTTGAATTTTCTCTAAAGGCGACCTTTTCTTAGTCTATGACCAAGATAAGGACCCCCTGGGGGTAGGCAAGTTCAAACCCATGTGGTTCATACCTTTCATCATAAAAGAGGTTCTAAATAAGGGCGCTTATCATCTGGTGGATTCAGAGGGAAATTCTTTGGCAGAGTCTAGAAATGGGTTGTACCTCAAGAAGTATTACTCATAGGTGGGTCACCTTGGGTGACTTCTTGTAACATATGTATAGTTCTTGTACATTTGTTTTTGTAGTTTTTGCCTTTTTATTTTTATGGACGTGTTGTTTTTGATGTCATCTTTTTCACTGTGGAAGATGTCAGGTGAATCAGAGGTGGTCATTGAGTTCGCGGACGATGCTAGCTGGCACACTCGGAGGCTTGCTTCCGCAGCTTGGGTGATTTTCTCACCTCAAGGCCAGTTGATATCTTTAGGAGGTATCTGTTTAGGTGAAACCACAAAAAATGTTTCCGAATATAGTGCAGTCTTAGAATTTCTTCGTGATGCTTTGTCGTGTGGTATATCTCACCTCCAAGTCTACTTAGATGCTCAATTGGTTGTGTCTCAATTAAATGGAGTTTACCGCATTTATGATCCTACTCTACACCGATGATTCCTTAGGGTACATCTCTTAGAATGAAGCTAGGAGATTGAATTAGATCACAGATACTCTAGATAATCATATATTAGATTGGCATATTGCACACATGTAAGAAAACACACACACAGACACACATGTAAATACATTTGTAAATAAATGCAATCCATAAAACTCAAAAATATGTAAAAACGCATATATATATATATATATATATATATATATATCACAAATTATCAGAGTACATAGGTGGGCGCAAGCGCCTCAAAAAATATCTGTCTAGTAGACAGTCATGGGGCTTATGTCCTCAAAAATATATGAAAGGTTCCCTCAACACGTAATAAGTCTAGCCTAATTAAGGGCGGGGCCTGTTGGCCCTGCCATAAATGGTGGGATATCCTCAATCTCCTCCATAGGAATTGTACGAGTAAGAGTGATGAGTTTCCACTCCACCCGCCTCAAAACTATCTCAGCCTCTCCGGCTGGAGGTCCCCCTACTACTGCTAGTCCACTAGCCGCGGATGGTCCTGCTTCTGGTCAAGGATGCCACCTAATCCTTGTGAACTCTGCTGGGTGCACTAGACCCACATATGCACATAACAAATACATGCGTGTCAGATACTCTGGTATACAAAAAATGATATATATGAAAAAACATAAAAATTAAATAACTTTAAAAACAAAAAAACTTACTCATCTCTCCTCGTTCCTCTCCAGGAGGTACAGGCATGTTAGGATCTCTAGAATAGTTGATCCCGACATAGGGGTAGTCCTCTATGGATGGAATCTTTCATGCCCACCAAGAAATTTGTTTTCGTTGAAGGCCTCAATAGTCCTCCCCCCACCCTATCACGACAACAACACTTCCCATTTGCATAACGCTGGGAAAGAGGGCTCATGCCCTTGTATCATCTCTCTAGGTTTGAAACTTGGTACCCTCTCAAAGAAAAAGGAACACAAATTAGTCTCGAACCCAAAGTTTTTGTGTCTTCGCATACGACACTCTGTCAGCTACCTCTTCATGTAGTCTAGTAATGTGGTACTCCAGTCAAAAATTTGTGCAATTAAGCACTAAACCACACAATTCGTGTGCGCTTGAGAATAATGATGTAAAGATGCAGATCCAATGATCCTACCAATGAGAAAAACTATCACTTTCAACGATAAGTTAAAAATCTTGTTTATCGGCACCTGTGTTCCCACTTTGTTTGTGCCAACCTCGCAATGGAGTCCAATCAACCCCTCTATGTTGTGAGGCCCAGAGGGAAACATACAAAAGTTGATTGGTTCCCCTCTCCTTGAGAGGCCAATTAGAAAGTATATATCTTCAGTCGTTGGAGTCAACGACTATCCCTCAAGCATTAATGCCTCTGCATCTAGGTGCGAGTAATCTACTTCGGCATTCACCAGCCTAGGTTGTGCCCACATAAATGGACACTGGAATAATTTTAGCAAGCCACATTGTGCCGATGCGGTGGTAGCATCAGGGTCCTCTCCGAAAAAATTATCAATGTCCTCATGCTCCTTCTCCGTCCAATGAACATACATCCTACATCTAACAAGTTCAGGGGGGGTTTAACTCTTGCATCTTTCAAAATTTTCAACATGTTGGAGGGAATACATGGCCTGTAGTATACATAGTCATGTATGCAGGCGTGCAGTATTTTTTCTACACGCGTGCATACGTTGGATGTCATAGGAAAACCTGCATATACATAGGGCTGACCTTTTTAAAGGCCAGTGTCCCTGTTGGTGCAATTATATGTATAATATATTACCAAACATAAATTATCAACCGAGATTCGTAATCAGTAGAGTTGATGCAGTATATGTGTCGATAACATATAGGTTCCTATGTCTGTTTAGTATATCTAGATAAAAAAACAATTTAGAAACCAACACACTCTTAAAAATAACATTCTTCACACAACTCGAAATCTGGAAAGAAAAACTCATAAACGAGCAACAGATCTTGCTCAAGTGATGGACCTGTTCATTGATGGCTCATGAAATGAAAAGATGAACTTTGATTCTATCCCCTGAAACAACTAAACTAACAAGTGGGATGCTCCATTAAATCTCATGTATGGTGAAATATGAAGATCCAACCGTTCTTGCATTACCACACTTTGCAACAAATTCGAATAGTGAAATCAAACAAAATAACATGAAATCAAAATAACAAATACATGAAATGAAAATCTACACTATCAATTTACAATAAGCTTACCAAGTTGGATCAGTGGCCCTTGCCAATTCCAACATGGAAGCTTTAGATCAACATATGATAACTTCTAAGAGAGACAAAATCACTGAATCCAAACTTGCATTAATCTTCAACAGGTAGGTTTACAAAAGGAGTCTCTTCATGAATACAATCTACATCATAACATTTCTCCTCAAGAACCTATCTCATAACAATTCCCTTAATATACATAATAATAATTCTTCCCCCTCCAATCTACATAATAATGATTCTCCCTTCCCTCTCATGAAGAGAGGGAACTCTCTTTTATACATGAGAGCTTTGAAAAGAAGATAAACATCTCATAATTATAGATCTACTTTTCTCTCAACCCATTTCTCATTATTAAAAAATATTATCCCTTCAAATCCTCACACATATCTCTCATATATCTTGGATAAGATATGAGAACCAAATCTCCGTGAGCTTCTCCTTAGAATAGGCTTGAATTATCTCCTCAAATCTTGAAATGGTGGAGGAAGTATTCGAGAAGTCTTTTCAACTAATCCTTCACATGATAAAGCTCACACATTTTTGAGATATATGAAAACATGTCAATTTTCTAATATTTAATCACAAATTACCTTTTAATACTAAAATAAATGATTTGGAAAACAATAAGGTTAAACCCATATTTAATTATGAAAATGGTATCATGAAAGGTTAATGAGGCGATAAAATGTGAAAAATGATGAAGGGAAAGGTGGATGGAAATACGACATTTCTGAGACTCAACAGTCCTCCCAAAAATAAAATAAAAAGAAATACACAAATGACTAATTGAAATGCAAGAAGGGCTAGTATGTACTTACTTGGTCCAAGAGGAAGTTTGTTTCATCCACTGAAGTTCTCAGGATCAACTATTTTGGCAAAGGGGTGTTTTTGGATTTTTAGTCAATTTCTCAATTAACAATGGTGATAATGAGTTGCTAGCTTCTATTTATAGACTTTTTGGCCCCTTTTTGTCATTTTTTGGGGCCCTTTGTCGTTTTTTCTAGCCTGAAAATCATTTAGTATGGCCAAGGAGTTTCTTATGGATTGTTACAATAAGTGTTACTTTGGATATTGGGAAACGTTTTGGATATTTGGGGCATTTTTAAGGTCCTTTGGTAAAAATACTTTTTTCCAACTTGTTGCATCTAAGTTAGGATCCCAGCTCCACTTGTTGTATCTCGTTGTCTTTTTCACTTTTCCATAGGATCAACCCCATCGATTTGCAACACATAACCATTATTGTTGCTTTAGAAGTGTCATAATTTAGTGGTAGAGACTCCCCTTTCATGGATTCCCTAGGTAGATCCTGGTTCAATTTTTGGCATCCATGTTGTCGTTAATGACTATAGGCTTAGGAGTCCTTGTTAGTCTTCTCCTTATTACGAGTTTGAGCCTCATTTGCATGATTCATTATCACTCTTGACCTCACCCTCGGGACTCCAAAAACAAAACGGGTCTTCTTTTAAGCCCTTTTCAGACCCTCTAAACATGAAAAGATTGTTGAGCGATATTGTTTCCCTTCATGCTTGCTAAATTGAAATTTGAAGGCACTTCTGTCTGGCAGTAGTTTACCCCTTTTTCAGTCTGGATGGTCAAATGTACAAACAAAGGTATACTCTAGGAGCTTCGTTTCTCTAGAAGAGTATTCTCAGGTATAATTTTACCCTTTTTTCATGCCTGAGGGACTAAATTTATGAAAAATGAACCCCCACGGAGTCTATACTTAAGCTCTTTTCAGACTCCCTAAAATTGAAAATATTTCTGAATGACCTTGTTCCTTCACACTCATTAAAATGGTCCAGACGGACATCTCATACGGAGTCCATAGTTAAGCTTTTTTCAGACTCCTTAAATATGAAAAAAATGACGAGTGATCTTGTCTTTATCACACTCGTTAAAATGGTTTTGAATAGATGTCTTTTCGGTGCTAGTCTACCCCTTTTTCGAACCGAATAGACTACCTTCGAAAAATTTACCCCAGTGGAGTCTCCTTTTACATTTTTTCAGACTCTCTAAAAATGAAAAACCGCCCAACTTACCTTCTCTGGGCTCATTAAAATTACATCGAAGGACGTTATCATTATGTCTCGCTAATCACATTCACATTCCTGCGTCTTTTGGCCTAATGTAGGCTCCATGTTTCCCTCAACTAAACCATTTGAAGCATGCCTTATACGCAAGCCTTGTATCACTTTTGCCTCTGCGTCTTGACACCTTGACCCATGGAGGAATTTTCCCGAGTGTCCTTTTCCTGTATATGTTTTCTTTCTATGAACATTAGTGTGTTCCTTGTGCTTGGAACTAGTATGTTTGCGACACTCCTTCCTCGTTTGTAACATATCATTCTTTTATTCTTTTTCAAGCTCCCCAAAAAATATTGAAAAAGACAAAAAAATTAAAAAAAACCCAAAAGAGGATGGGAAAAGTATTTTCTTTTTTGGTAGCACAATGAGTCACCCTTGGACAAAGTGCATCCTTCTTTTTATTCGTCAAGCTCAGGGAAATAATGTGAGCTTAGGATGTTGTTCTCGCTGCATAGAGTTGTGTCCTCCTCCGTTTGGTTATTCTTCTAAACATATGGAGAGTTTGCGTTACCTCTTGTATCATGAACTTATGTCAATACCATGCTTCCTCGGTCTCATATTTTGTTGTGCTATTTTCCAAGGGAATTTTTTACCAATATTGAGTCGGCCCTTCTGCAGTTTGTCTCTTGACCTCATGCCCGACCATCCCAAAATCCCAATCAAGTCCTTGTTCAAAATCACTAAAGCCCTAAGCCTGATCATCAAGATCCTCTCATCTATTCCTGATGAGCCATCAAAGACCTCTGGGTAGTGAATTCGTACACCCATATTACACTCCTACCCGAGTTATGAATAATTTGAAGTTGTTGCTTGAGCTCTGAAGGCCTCATCTCTAGCCATCAGGCATAATTTGATTTTTAAAGATGAATACTCTACATGTATATATTTTTGATTTCGAGATGTAGATCTGTTGTGTATTGCTCCAGACTACACTTTATATAGTTATATGACATGGATCTACAATGTAATTGATTGGTAGCCATGATTTTATTTCATTCTGAGCATGGGTATGCCCACCTCAGTGAGACAATTGTTATTTTGCAGATGGCACCTCTAGAACTCTAGTCCCTGGGCTCACTTGCTTCGTATGTTGGTGAAGATTAGTAATGTATTTCATCCATAATATGCTCTTTTGACTTCACACATTAGCGGGCATCTGTTATAACCCTAATTTGCACCAGACATGCATACCTGACATTAGGCCATCTCACTTTCCATTTTTGCCAAGCTACCATTTGAATAGCTCTTCAAAAAACCATTCATTTGAGGGCATACGTGCCCTGCACCACTACTTCCCATGTGTATACACTAGTTGACCCATTACAACCCACGTATACTGAAAAAAGCACAAAAATAGAAAGTTACAGATGGAATATAGATTTATGGTTAATTTTCTAAACCGTTTGACCCCTCATAGCCGGTCACTCAACCGGATACCTACCCTCATCTAGCCTATAAAAGAAGAGGTAGGGGTCCCATTTGAAGGAGGAAGATAATAGCAAAGAAAATCTATGCTTTTTTATATTCCCCTTGCCCCAATCTTTTGCAACCATTTCGTGAGGAGAAGCATATGTGGAAGTGGTTGGTGCACAGTTGAAGAGGAGCCTAGGACCAGGTTCGAGGAGCAGTGGTTGATCTAACCATTGTAAGTTACTTTTGTGAGGTTAATAAAAATAAGTACTTTTCCCGTCCTGCCATATGAGGTGTTCAATATTCAATTTTGATTATATTTTATTGGAATCTGTAACCCATTAAGTTCATATATAAGATGCATGTTTGGAGTTCTTTGTTTGTCTGTTTATGAATGGAGGTTAGCTCTAGGAGGATATTTATTGTCAAGGAGAAAACGAACACAAAAGGATTGACATCAAACATGGAAGTCAAGGTAGAGTAACTGGATCCTTTTACCCTTGTGTTTACATATGAATAAAGGGGTGTATTATGGGATGATGGTAAAACGTAGGAGACTTTAGATGTTCATTTATGCATGCATTACAGAACCCTTAGTGCTAGTCTGTAGGGAGTTTTCCCACCCACAACACTAAGCAAGGCTTCGATAAACAGGTTGATATTTTTAAGGTGTTGTCTTTGGAAAAGTTTTACAACATCCTTGAATATGTTAAAGATGAAGTCGACAACTGGTTGGTCAACTATTCGGTACAGAATGAGGAAATTGATCAGGCTTTGTGTAATCTTTCTATCGACTTCAGGGAATTAGAAAAAGAAATTTTCAACATCTAGAATGATATCAACGTTTCCCCAATGAGAAGCTACATTGAAGAATGGATCGAACGGGAATTGAAGTAGGTCATCGACGAAAGGCAACATGTAGTTTCCACGATTCCAGTAGCGATTGATGACATCAATAAAAAGGCATAAAAAAGTAGATAGCAAAAGGGGTGATATGTACCATCACTGTAAGTCTATACTGATCACATCATGCATTGTTTATCAACCGAGTTATTCCACTTTTTTAAATAGAAATTTCTAGACAAAGACTGATACCTTTCAATTTATTCTTTTCAAGTATCACACTCTATTGTCCCCCACTTCTTCTTTCCACAGTCCTATTTCTTGTACATATTTCTCTTATGGTCCGCGGGAGCCCTAATCCTAGTCTATATGACAAACATATTTAAATTTCCAGGAATGTGTAAAAAACAATATTATTTTTTGATATATTTCAAATAAAACTATTTTTTATCTCCTTTTATATTTATTTCCTCATAAAATTTTATCTTCCACTATGCTTATGGTCCAGGAGCCCTAATCCCAGTATATATGACAAATGCATTTAAATTTCCAAGAATATGTACGAGGCAATATTATTTTTTGATATATTTCAAATTAAATTGTTTTTTATCTCCCTTTATATTGATGTCATCGTAAATTTTTATCTTACACTATGATGAATGTCAAGAAATTGTATTTATTCAATTTTAATGTAACTTTTTTTTGTCCTTCCACATATAGAGACAAAATAAACATAACTTTTCAACATAGCAAAATAGATTATATATTTTCAAAAAATAAATGGGACTCAAGAGGCCACATTTCATTTACTGCATGGATACCACTTGTGCTTCATGATGCTTGCCACATCTCCGCTGCAGTTTCCATATGCCTCCACTACTTTTTCCCATCCCTGTGCATTTATTCCCAATTCAACCCGGCAGGGACTATGCTGCCACGCATCACTTGTTTTTGTTAGTGCTTTGTTAAAATAATTAATAATTAAAAATTCAACTCACATGTCTTTTTGTCTTGTTGTTAAATACGTCCCCAAAGTGCATATACAAATTGGGATTCTAGTAGTGCACCTTCCATGGGACAAAAGAAATGAGGGTCTGATGTGTAAGCATGACTCCCTTTGGAAGCTTCGTCTTTCTGGAGGAATAGAGTAGAGCCACCATGTCGTCACATCAAATCTTGAAAATGGGTATCTCATTCTTACTGGCCTCTGCGAGGACTGAGAAATCCAGGTATCCCTCTAGAGCACCTATGTCAATTGTAATAACTTGCACTAAGTCATTTTTTCGATCACGATCACACAATTTCTCTCTCTGCTCTATGTACTACCCACCACTACTTTAATCGATTGCGATTTCCAATTGGCGTTAATTCAAGACTGACACATTGATGCCAAAAGACATGATCATCAATTTCTCATCCAAGTTGTCATGAACATACTCACTCTCTAAATAATGAAAACCGATATTAAGAAATTTGGAATAATCAGAACTATGGGAAACTAATATATCAAATAATATTTCCATAATTTGTGAGAGTACAAATAATATCCATAAGCTAAAGCTAAGATTTTCCTCACTCGCTCAATAATTAAAACCAATACTAAGAAATCTAGAATAATGAAAACTATGGAAACTAATATATCAGATCATGTGTCCAAAATTTGTGATGGTACAAATAATATCCATAAGCTTAGCTTAAGGAGGCAATTCATATTGTCTAATTAATTGCAATATGAAAAATCATATTGTCCAATTAATTGCAACCTAAAAGAGTGGCTTTTCATTTTTCTCTTAAGAACTATGGGAAACTAATATATCAAATCATACTTCCAAAATGTGTGAGGGTACAAATAATATCCATAAGCTAAAGATAAGAGTTGGTTTAGGTAGGCAATTCATATTTTCTAATTAATTGTACAATATGAAAGATAATATTGTTTAATTAATTAATTGTAATGGGAAAGACTTATTTTTCATTTTTCTCTTAAGATTTGAATACATAAGGAAACATGTTCCAACTACAAATTGACGTTCTATATATTAATTTTAGAAGCAATGTGTATTTTAGATTTGATTTAAGTTTGTTAGAAAATAATTGAGACCTTCTAGATTAATTATTTTTAACTAATCAGATTCACTTTCTTACGATCTAGTTTTCTAGAAATCAATGATATATCTTATATATGTAACCCTTTAATAATAATTGAAAAAGTGTAAGTGCTCTCTATGTAACTCCCTTGGCCTCGAATATTGAGAGGTGAAATATCACACCAAATTCACCACTTCCCTTCTGTTCTCCCTCACGACGTCATCATTTTTGTGCTTTGCGATCTAGATGTCATACTCGACAGTGGTATAAAGGTTGACAGAGGAAAACATATTTAGAGTAAAATATTGAAACATCTTACTTTTAAAATTGATCCAAGTAAATTGTAAAGAGTAAAATGACATGTGGAAAGGTTGACTAAAGCCGGATTATTACAATTATTTTTCAATTTATAAATTCCGTATCAGATAACTGGAAAGGAAGGAAGAAAGTTTCATGCAACCATAAATCTCCAGGCCCCTTACACCAAGAAAGACATTCGATCGTTGGAAAGCACTGAACGACATTCGAATCTCTATGCTAGATTGGTTCTGCAGTATTTGGTTTGGCACGCAACGGGTCAAATAAGAATTCGTTAATTGTCTAGAAGCATTGTACATTTGATCAACAAAGATTGTAACTAAGACTCTAAGTGTGAAGCCATGTGGAGGTGCCTTTATTCACCAGTTGGAGGTGTTGTATCTTTGTTGATTTTTGGTCATTGTTTGCATTTACCATTTGTTGAGGGATTTTATTCTCATATAAGAGAGCCATCTATGTGAAGATGCCACCGCCTTCCTTGCTGCTACATGAGGTAATAATTTTAAGTTTATTTTTGAACATGGAGAATATAGTGTTGGAAAAATTTAATGGTCATAATTTCCATACAAGGTAAAGGTTTAGTTGTAGATGATGCATAAGAATTTATGGAATATCCTAAAAGGTATGGAAAAAATACTTACATATCCCAAACAATTAATTGAATGGGAGATAAGAGAGGAAAGAGTTAAGTCTATCCTTGAACTATCTCTTTCAGATTCTCAATTTCATTTTATTGATTTAAAAAAATATTCTGTAGAAATATGGGAACAATTGAGTAAGATATTTGGGTAAACAGTTGTAAATGCAAAGTTTTCCTTAAAATTACAATTGTTCAAACTTAAAATGCAAGATGAGACATCCTTGTCTACTCACATAAATGATTTAAAGTCTATAGTTGGAAGAAATTAACACTATAGTAGATGATGATGATGCAAAGACAATTTTACTAAACAATCTATCTTCAAATTCTGACAATGTTATTTTTACCTTAAGTCATATTTAACCAGTTCAAATTGTGCTATTTTTCAAGGGAAGGATGAATAAAAAAATGAATTCAGTTGAATTCTTCCACTGTCGTAGAAATAGACAGAAAACATTGAATTAAAAAATCTGTGCCAAAGATCTTTTAAAGGAAAAACTAAAAGAATTAACCAATATAGTGATTTGAGAAGACTCATCATATGTCATCTTTGAAGAATCACCAGATTCTATCATTGATGATGAACTCAATATAGAGCCTCTCAAGATTTTCTAGAATACAGCTATTGGTTATGTATGTTATATTTATTTTTTGTAAGATTATGACTATAGTCTATTATAAACTAGTGTGTCTTGTTGTTCTTCGATGTTTTAAGAACAATGGCTACATGTTATCTTTGTATGTTTGTGTATGTGAAAAAAGGTCAAGTTGTATGATTGACTACTAGATACTTTCAGTATCGAGACTTCTTTCCTATATAATTGACAAATACATAGCTCACTGCGTATTTGGCAGATTGTCGAAGTGTGTTCAAAGAGTGATTTTGTATCAAGACTGATTTTCAGGGTAGTCAAGAATCGTCGACCCCACAAATACATTATTGATGGTAAGAAGAAATTGTATCTCAAATGGATCAAGTGGTAGATCGAAGATGATCGTTGAAAAATAGCATAGTTTATGAGATTTCATGGATAGAAATGTTGATGAAGACCACACAAAACAAAAATCAAAGCTCAAAAACACTTTTATGTGATTTCAGTATTGTTATTTGTAATGTAAGCATTAAGGGAGCATGTTAGAATTAATGTTTACTTTAAATTTGATTTAGGTTTGTTAGAGAATAATTCAGAACTTCTACATTAGTTATTTTTAGCTAATCACATCTACTTTCTTCGAATCTTGTTTTCTATAAGTTGGTGATGTATCTTATATATGTAACCCTTTAATTCATCAATAATAATAATAAAAGTGTGAGTATTCTCTATGTGATTATTCCAATTATAAAGTCTATATCTCTATATTTTGGTCTTTCTCACACTTAATTGTAATGAATCCTCCAATACACTTTTAAAATTGAAGTTGGTGTTATCCTCACGACAAAAAAATGACTTCTTCAAAAGATTGGATTTTAAAATCCTCACAACAACTACATTATGGAGGGAGTTTTGCAAAACCAACAAAAGGAATAACGTTACAACAAGTCAAGGTGTGCAACTTCACAATTTGTGTTCTCTCTTTTTTATTTGCAAGTGCAATTACTCTTGTTATGCCAAAAGGCGTACACCTATTGACTATGGACACATTTAATAGGTTTTTAGTGTTTAATCAATTTTGTATGGACAACATTAAATATTGATGAAATATTCTTAGTAGTCCCAATAAATCAATGGTTGTGATTTCAACTACTAACTTCCTCACTATTATAAATACATTAGTTTATATGTTATTTTTTTATTTTTACTTAATCATATTTAAAATTTATTATGGTGGCTAGCTGATTGCCATGTATGAGTGATTAGGGTTTCATTTTTTAGGCCAACCTAAACCTTTGGCCTTCACCAGCCACGTTCTGGACACACTGCCTCATTCCAGCCAGTTCCTTCCGTCTCCTTCCGTCCACCTCTGGGTTGTTTCTCTTTCTCGACGGTTCAGGTTTTGCAAGCCGTCTTTATTTAATATTGCTAGATCCAATTTATCCCGAAAAAACAATATAACACGCATGACAAGTTGCAACTAATCCCGAGGCGATTCTCTTTCCCGGTAATTCAGGTTTATTTTAGCGCTGTGTTTTATTTTCTAGACGAATCGAAACCTTTTGGGGTTCACGAGCCACGAATTTATGGCTATGCTAGTTATTAAATTCTTTTGTACTCTTAATTTATTGGTATCTTCCACCCCAAGCTCTAATTTGTTTATGTTTGACTTTTCTAAACACTGGTTTTTTTCCACGAGTGAAATCGAGGCAGCTACCACTGTCAATGGAAACATGACATAATCGCTTTTTTATTTTTTAAATTTTTTATTCTAGCTTGTGAAGCTTTATTCAAGCCTCTTATAAAGAGTATTTTTAACAAATTGGCTCTATGGGCTTGATTAAGTTAGCGCAATTTTCCAGCCAACACATGCAAGGATTATGCCACTATGACGTTATTGTTTTAAGATATTTTCTGATCTCACAACGGAAACTAGGGTAGTTGTGGACTCACCTTACCACGGGAAAATCATATTAAGTAAATTAAAACTAAATCTATATTATGTGGTGGAAACTATAGCATGAAGGCAGCAAACAACAACTACTATGTGTATTAATTTTAGGAATGTCTCAATTAACTTTAATCTTAATTGAATTTAGATATAAGATGGAATTGGATTCATACCCATACAAATTTGGGTGAATTTATTGTTTGGGGAAGATAAAGTTTTGTTTCACTATTTTTTTCAAAATTTTGATAATATAATTTTTTTAATAAATTAATTTTTTTATTGAACATTTTAAAAATGAATTTAAATTTAAAATTCAAATTATTTTTCATCTTTTTTTTCAACTTATTCTTCTAAAATCTTCATTAAGCTTCAGAGCCATTGGTAAGAAATCTTGAACAATAAAAAGTATTGAAACTAATATATCAATTCATATTTAATGAATTTGCAACTGTACAAATAATATGCATAAGCTAAAGCTAAGATTTGGCTTAGGTGGCAATTTGTATCTCTCTCCACATAGTGTTATTTAAGGGAAAAAAACAAAATTAAAAATATTAAAATTAGTATATGAGAATTTTTACAAAGAGTTAATCCTCATTTACAAATTGAGGATAGATATTGCAATGAGGTTGAACGTAGATATAACAATAGATCTGAAAAACTTAGTATGTTCTAATTAATTGCAATATGAAAAATAGTATTGTATAATTAATTATAAGAAAGCTGAAAAACTTAATATTATCTAATTAATTGCAATATGAAGAATAGTATTGTATAATTAATTATAAGAAAGAGTGGCTTTTCATTTTTCTTTTAAGATTCAACTACCACAAGGAAATATATTCCCACTATAGACTGAGATTTCATAAATGAACTTTACATTTTGGCTTTTTCACACAATTAGCTATAATGAATTTGAAATTGAACTTAATGTTGTTATCCTTAACCCCTCTTTGTGGAATTTTTTTTGCAAAACAAACAAAATGCATAACGTTGCAACCATTCAAAGTGTGCAACTTCACAATTTTGGTTTCTCTGTTTTTATTTTGCAACTTATACAGCTGTCTTTAGGCATGGTAAGCCATTGTATAAGGTTAAGTTACTATTGCCCCCACAAAGGACTTTGGGAATGTTAGTATGCGAGGGGATTCGATGTATTCATTGTCTTTCCACTTGCCTACCATTCCACGTGCCTACCGACAACCACCATCTATGCATGGAGATTCCCATTAACCTAATATATTTTTATTAATTAACCTAATATATTTTTATTACTTTCCTTAATGAATAATTGCATTTCCAAATTTTACTTTAATTAAAAAAATAAAATAACATATTTCTCTTCATTTTTTTCATAGTCGAGAATGTTTTACTTATATATTTTTTAAAGCGTATCTTTCTTTTTTATACTTTACTGAGATAGAATAAATGTATGCTCATCATTGGTTTTTAGGAAACCCATGTATGAATTATTTTAATATGTTCATTTTCCTAACAATATTAACATGACCTTTCCAACCTGTTAGTAAGGATACAAGATTTATATTTTAGCTTTATGAGTTGGTTTTAGGTTTTGTATGTTTGAGTTATTTAAGTTTTTAATCATATTTGTAGTCTAAAAATATGTGTTTATGTATATTATATTTGCATATAAATACATTTGTTTAAATCTGAGTTTATATATATATATATATATATTTTGTTTAAATTGATTCCATGGTAAACTTATATTTTAGCTTTCATTTAATTGCAAATTATTTGTTTAAACTTGACTTTATTGTGTTTAAACTTGATTTTATTGTGAATTTAAAATTTATTAATAGTAGATCAACTTAAGTTTATGTAAATAACTAAATAAGAAAATGTGAACTTTAAATTTCATTCAATAGTCTACCTAGTTAGGTCATCTAAAGGAAAGCTTCATTATAATCATTCTATTAATGATTGAGTTTTCTTATAATGTTTTTCACCACTTTTATTTTCAACTTCTAGTTTTTAATTTTAATAGATATGAGTTTTACATTGTATTGTTTTCAAGTGATTTCTTCATTGTGGTTAAGCATTACATATATATGATAATTTGAATATCAAATATTGTAACTACTTTGACAAAAAAGACAAAGATACAAAGACTTACTTTAATAACCAAAGTATGGAGTAGTTATTATGCAATTTTCTCTTATTTACAAGAATTTAGTAATTAGATATTGACTAGCTAAAATATTAAGATATATTAGATGATGAATATACCACCTGCAACAACATTAAATGATATAACGCAGTAATTATTGACATTGACAGTAAAACCCTTTTGGGCACTCAGATTATACAAAAATAATCAATCATCATTTCCTAGAAAGTTTAGCCTACCACCTAATTATTGTTCCCAAAATATTAAGAAGCAACTATCTTAATGTTTTAAGTAATCCCTTACCCTCTTAAGATTCATTAGACCAATTAGGTCTCAACGAACGTTAATCATCATATTCTGTGTAGTAATTATCCATGTAGTGATTATTTAAAAATGTAAAATTAATATGTCAGTAAATTGTTGTTGAGAGTGGCAGAGTGGCATTGGATCATTGATCAAATTTGAAAGGAAATGTTATATTTCAAACTGAAGGATTAACTTTATTGTAACCCTTCTAAATTGACACGTTAAAATACATTATTGTTTTCTTATGAAAATTAAACCCAAGATTTTAAAATATTGAGAACTTTATTATAAACCCTTTTTATCATTTGTTGACATATGGTAGATTCCAAATATTTTAGACTTCATTATTTAATTTGAAATTTGATGATTTGAAGAATATTGAAATTAAAAAAAAAAAATAGATTGCAATAACTGATATGTGTAGGCTACAAATATTAGAAATAAATTGAAATAGATCTATGGAGAAGAAACATATGGCTCTTGCTGTGTAGAAGAAAATTCTGGGGAAGAAACTAGGGGCTCGTGCTCCGGATAAGAACAAATGTGTAGAATAACAGTTTTGTTCATAAATCGAGATAGAAAGAGAATGCACCATTTGATCCTCAATCTCTATGGCTTCAATAAATAGAATATGCATTCATGCATGAGCTCTATAAATATAGAGTTGTATTGTATAAAAATCATAACAATTCTTTCTTTAAAATGATTTGGCATCGGAAAAAAGGTTAACATTTTTTTTATTATTGCTAAGATATTGCGAAAATAACTAGTAAAAAAAATAAAAAATTAATAAAAGAATAAAAAGTAGAACATATTAAGAAAATTTTATTTAATTGCTAAGATATAAGGGAAAATGATTAATAAAATAAATAAACTTATAAAAACAATAAAAGAATGAAAAGTATAACATACTAAAGAATCTTTTTTATTGCTAAGATATAAGGGAAAAGGATTAATAAAAAAAAAAAACACTTTTAAAAATAATAAAAGAATAAAAAGTACAATCCAACCCATAAAAGAAATGAAAAGTAGAACATATTAAGAAACTTTTCATTGCACTTCAATTGAAAAAATATGAAACAATTTTCATTTCAAATTTGACAAGTGATTTTTTATTTTAATTTTCATTTGCATGAGAAATAATTTTAAGCCCTTCTATGAAAGGTTAGAGGACTCTTGAAGGGCAATGAAGATCTCAATTTTGATTCCTGCATTGGATGATTCAAATTATCCCATAGTGAGCTATCTTAGTGATTTATCTTAATGGTACAGGTTCATCTATGTTCTAGATAATGTAGGACTGGAATTGTT
>SNQJ01S0000703.1:0-11754 GCA_010110895.2 Picea sitchensis
AAATATTCCTTCTGCACAGAGGCATCTCATGTAGCCAGACTGGTTAAAAAGGTCCAACCCTTCTAGCCACATGTTTGTGACAACCTTCAACAATCTAAGCAACACAACTTCTCCAACAAGGCAAGAAGCTCATCAAGATGTAGATTCAACAAACAATTTTCCCTCTCCCTCAGGCACTCAACGCAATGGAGACCATTTCTTCCTAAGGAGGGAGGATTTATCYAGGTGGAAATCGATGTCCACCCACCTTTTTCAACTGGCTCAAAACAGTTTTCTGGCAATTTTGGTAATTTATTATTTTTAGCAGTTTTTAACTTCTGGGGCCATTTTGAGGGCCTAAATGAAGGTTTTTTTGGGATAGATCTTATCAATGTTAGCCAAAGGCTCTAATTGATCCCCCTAAATGAATCTCCTCGACAATAAATTTCCAACGAGCTATTGTGCACCCCAAATGAAGATTGTATGCCAAAGTTACACCCCCGGGAAGTTGATACACCAAACTACCCAAAACGAGGTCCACAAAATTGTTGGCTTTTCATCTTCTGGGGTTAGGGTTTTGGATTTTATTTATTATAAAAAGGCCTTTGGAGCCTCATTGTAAAATCATATTCTTTTGAATGTGAGTAGCGGACACATCTCTTCTTAGAGATAAGTTGCCACCATTATAGCGAGTCTTTCACTTTGTATTTTTACAGTCTTTGTACATTTCCTCTCATTAATAGAAAATTGTGTATTATTGTATCTTTGTGTTTATGGTTGCGTCTCTATACATTTGTGTTATATTATTGGATATCTGATATATCTCTGTACATTTGTTTATTATATATCCGCTCTCATTTCGTGCCAAAAATAATATGTATCACCTACAATGAATTACTTGAAGTTGGCAGATCAATTATTTATAGAACCAATCAGAACACTAAAAAATGTAAGAACACACATAATGGGAATTATGACTTCAGTCGAATTTGAGGTAATTGACTTGGTCGAAGGCATCCCCACATACCCCACATTAGTAGGCATACCTTGGGGTTGAAACATGAAAGCCACTATCTCCCTCGAAAGAGATAGAATAAAATTGAAAGGAAGTGGTAGGAATATCATTATACCTCTCGACCCGAAAGAAGGCAAGCCATGGGTTTAAACTTGGGATGAAGATCAATGGGATCGATGACTATATCAAATCATGAACAAATATAAATAAAATGTAGAACCAAACATAGAAGGAGAAATCTTAGTGAGTTCCCCATTGTCCACTGGGAAAAATTTGGACATGAAACTATGTAATTGGCAAATAGAGAACTATGATATTTCAGTGCTAAGACTTTTGCGATCAATGGTATTTTTATGATGTTCTTTTGGATCCATCACAACAGTTTACAAATCGATGTTTTGGACCAAACAAATGTGGTCCATAAAGAGTGTTGGTCAATAGAGGCAATACCAATAAAATGATCGTGAGCATGCTTCTCTATTCAAGCAGTACCTATTGTCTATGAAAAAAAGGTAAAGAAAACACCAACACTCATTATGACCGAATTGAAGACAAGCCCACCATTGCAATTCAACAAGAGAAATTCTTTGTCGGTTCATGTCGATGAAGTGTCAAAAACAGTGGGAGAACACGGTAGAGTATAGATCCTTGTCGAATCTTTCACTAGATAGGTTGCTCAATGGTGGGAGACTTATGCTCCTTGCTTACAGATATGGACCACTAATACAACATACTTTGTCGAGGGATTTGGAGGAAGGAAATTATCAGTGAATGTCAACATCCCTATTTTCAAACCTAGTTTTGACCCAGTGGCCCATATCCATCAATGCAAGAAATAATGGTGAAAATTTGTATATAAAGACGAAACAATTTGGCCACATATGTTTCTAAGAATCTTGGATGATATACCACGTAAATGGTATAAAATCAAAGAATCATGTTGGAACACCTTTAATTGGAATGAAATAAAATAAAATATCATTAGATATTTTGAGTTTATCCCTAAGGAGGCACAATTAAGAGAAGCATCATTTGAGATAAAAAACTTTATCGAAAAAACAAATCCTGATAAATTCGAAAAAATGGGCAAGGCTAAAGTTGACTTAGGGTCGACATTGACTTGAAACTTTGTGTCAAGTCATGACCAAACTAATAAAAGCAATTTTTGGGCGGACATGGAAAATATAATGTTTCCAGAACAAAGATTTAGATGGAAGAAGAGTCATGTTGGAGTAAACAATTACGTGAAGATAATTTTTAAGGTATCTAAGGAAGACAATGGTGATTCAGAGAAACCTAATTTCCCACTGATCTACAATGAAGTTGTTGAAGGAGAACAAAAATTGGATGAATCTAAACCCCATGAATGGATGGATGCAAATCTCAAAACCAAATAATTTGACATTTCAACCGACGGTTGGAAAAACATAGCACGGGTAGGAGACTATTGGTTTGACAAACAAACAACAAAAATAGTCGACCTATGCTGAGATTTGCAAAGATGAAATTATAGTAAATAATTTGATTAAAAACTGATTTTTCTACCAATATTTTTATGTATTTTTACAAAATATCAATCTCAAGGTTTTTCATGCATTTATCGACTTACAAAAAATTATTGATATTAAATAATTATAATATGCTAAATGTGGTATATTAGTTTCTCCTTGTTTTAGTAGAAAATGACTTCACTTTCTCAACAATATGTGAGAAGGTGTTTTCAAAAAGTGCTTGGGATAGTGATTTTGCCTATGTGGGATGTTGACCTTGGCATTCAACAAGATAAGAAGTAATTCTTCATTGATGAGTGTAGTGGGTGTGCGGGTGCACTAGTGTATCTACCACTAATGGCCACTGAGAATCTGGAATATTCTCTACTAGGTGGGAGACTTCAACTTCTTCTTCAAGAATAGGTGGCTCATATAGATTGAGATGATTGAAATTAACAATATTATGGATGTCTAGCAGGGAAGGCAAATCCTAATGATAGGCATTGTCATTAATCTGTTGAACAATGACATAGGGAAAATAGAAAATAGGATTCATTTTGTGATGACACTACCCCTTAAAACATTGTTTGTCCATATACAACCACAGTCAGTCACCAATTTGAAACTAAATATACCCTCAATGGTAATCATAAAGGGATTTATAATGAGCCAGGGAGAATGGCATTAGAAACTTGAGAATGAATGCTAGCCAATTTGTGAACAAAGGAGGATGCCATCTGTTTCTCATTGTGACGGTGAAGAGACAACATGAGGAAGAGTGATGAGTAACTCATAAGGGGCCAAATTATGATAACCATAAAAAAACTTGAAGGGTAGATGACTAGTAGACACATGGACAATGTGATTATAACTATGTTGGAGAACATGTAATAAGAATCCCATTTGTTTATTCTTGTTGTGGTAATTATGAAGGGAATGTACCAAAGTGTGATTCACCACTTCAGTCCGGCCTTCTATTTGTGGATGAATGGTAATGGAAAATGAAGCCATGAACCTAATAAAAACCAAAGTGTCTTCCAAAGTTTTTTGAGGAAACAATAATCTTTTTCAAACACGATGTTAAGTGGGAGGCCGAAATTACACCAAATGTGGGAGAAAAACAACTCAACTACTTGCCATGCTAAAGTGGTCTTGGAGAATGGAATTTAAAGATAGTCATTTTGGACAAATGACACATCACCATGAAGACACAGTGATGTTTCTGAAATTTAATTGGAAAAGCACTAATAAAATCCATAGATAGTGACTCTTAGGGACAAGAGGGTATGGAAAATGGTGAGTGCAATCCATGTTTGTGCTTTGCTGCAAAGAGGGGCTTAATAAAAGCCTCAATCTAGGGCTAGAAGAAATGTTTTTGTAGATGGTATAATGTATTAAGCATGTCAAAATGGCCTCCATATGAAGAGGCATGAGCCTCCCAAATGACAACTAATCAGTTTGGTGTGCCATCTATGCATGGTATATTTAGCTTATATAGCCAACGATCTCGAATGGTATAATCCAAGAAGGGTGTACAATTAATCTCAGTGGGATGATGCAAGGACTACCAAACTGGACCAGAGGAGGAGTCAGGAATATACAAGGTCTTTCTCGTCTTCATAGGTAGTTCATCAAACATCCAAAAGGTTGATCCCAACGCTAGAGGGTGACTCAACATGTCAACCACCCAATTTGAACTCCCCTTATCATATTTAATGACCAAATGAAAATTTTGGAGGTAGGAGGCCCATTAAAGATGTCATTAACCCTATATTTTAGATTGAGAATTAAAACAAAATTAAGAGAAGACGATAAGTATGCAAAATGGTTTCCTTACCCAAAGTGTAATGGTGCCACTTCGTGAAGGCATGTACAAGAACATAAAATTATTTGTCATTAGTGTTGTAACTCATCTTGGCATATGTGAAATTATCAAAGTGATAGGTCATTGAATGGCATCCCAATTTTAGTACAATCCCAATGGCATACTGGGAAGCATCAGTCTCCATCTCAAAGTACCATCTCTAATTGGGAAGGTGTAGAAATGACTCATAACACAACATTGTTTTTAATTTCTAAAAACTCTCATATGTTGTGTTTGTCTATAAAAACATAGGATGATTGGATCATTGATGGAAGGGGTGGGAAATGTGCAAGAAATGAGGAATAAAGCGTCGATAAAATTCATTCTATCAAGAAAAATCTTCAAGGAAGCAATAGTGGAAAGGATCAACCAATCAAAAAGAAGAAGGTAAGATATATATGAAATATATATATTTAATATTTAGTTTATTATTCGATGATCATAAGGTTTACAACCACATGTATAAATACACACAAATGAAYATAGTCACGTCCATGTAGTCACATATTTTAGACAATGGACGTGACTTTACAATAATGGTACAATTAATACATTAATGGTATAATTAATAATTAATGGACTTTGCAATATACAATAAGGTATATTACAAGTCATCCCTCCCTAGAAATATTCATCCTCTAAGCATGGATAAATCTCTTTCCTCGTTTATTGGTGTTCCCATTCTCATTCTTACGATCTTGGTCACTGTTGTCTATATTATTGTGCTCGAAACTACCATGGAAGATGCTAAACATTTTCACAATGGTCCACTGCTTCATTTATTTGCGATATAATTTTATCATATCAAATATTAACACATTTTTCTTGGCAAAAATATGCAAAATATAACTCATCTTGTCTGGGTCCTTTTCTTTCCAATTTGTTAGTATAAACTCATTATCTATTCTAAGCATCTCAACTCCATGGATTTTTCTTTCAAATTTGACAACATGAAGACATGTCACTCGACCGTGGTATTTCTCGTACTCTGATTGCATACACACAGACTAATTATTATCCAATCAGAAACTCTTCGGATCATGAATGATGTCCTATGAATGGTGCAAATCCATAACAATGTTGGGCTGGTGTGGTGGGGAATCAACATCAAATTGGCCCTGAGTTTCAGAGGTGTATATATCTCTTCATAGGGATTATATCGTGGATCAACCGATTAAACTATTTGTGGGTAGAGGAATGCAATACGTTTGCGATATAAATGTCTTTGTTTTCTTTTATAATGGAGCTTGAATGAACAACTCCAACCACCATTTCTTCATGAGTAGAAGCGATCTATTTTACCTTATCACCATTTTTTTTTAGAGTGCGACTTCCCCCAGACATAAGAGTAACCTCCATAACTGGCATATGAAACGAATCTAGGTTTTGATTGTCACTCTTTTGAACATCAAGGGAGAAGTTTTGTGGTGAAGACTGGGAGTATTGTTCAAATTCAAAAGGTGGTTCTTAGTTGCTCCATTTATTGTGAGTGCCTAAAGCTTTATCAATTTCACCTTTTGTCCAAAGAGACTCAAGACGATCAACATACCCTTCCTCTATTGCATAGCAGTGTAATAAATAAGCTTCGGATCCCTTTTTAATCATTTTTTTCATCCTATTAGACGAGACTATTTGTGGGGGAGGACAATTAATTCCTTGTAATTTGTACTTACTAGGTATATATGTCGATATATACATATATATACATGTATATATACCGATATATATATTTCTATATATATCGACATATACTAGGTATATGTGTCGGTATATATATACAGGTATATATACTTAGTATATATACATACATGTATATATATATTGGTCTATATATTAAGTATATATACTAAGTATATATATCGCTATATATACTTGTATATATACATACATATATATCGGTATATATATACCGACACATATACCTAGTATATGTCGATATATACTAAGTATATATCGACATATACTAGGTATATGTGTCAGTATATATATATTGTTATATATACTTAGTATATATGTTGGTAAATTATATATACAGGTATATATACAAGTATATACATCGGTATATATACTTAGTATATATACTGGTATATACACTATGTATATATGTCTATAGATATACAAGTATATATACCGATATATATATACCTAGTATATATGAGTATATATACTAGGTATATATGTCATTATATATACAATTATGTATACCGATATATATATACTTCGTATATATACCAATATATATACTTAGTATATATGAGTATATATACTAGGTATGTATGTCGGTATATATACTAAGTAAATATACCTACTATATATATTTAATATAGATTATATACCGACATATATACCTAGTATATATATCGGTATATATACAAAGTATATATACCAATATATATACAAGTATATATACCTGTGTATATCGACATATACTAGGTATATGTGTCGATATATATACTTAGTATATATACTATAGATACATATTGAGGCCTTCACAATGCTTGGGGGATGAAATCAAGGGCCTTAGGCCCTGAATGAATCTTCTCATGATCGATGGCCATGGAAGAGGCCTCCTACCATCACTCATAACCTATGTAGAATATATTTGGATTCCAAATAAGACTATGAGGGTGGTTTACACACCACCGACTGGCCTTAGAGCCTTCACAATAGTTATGGGATGGAAATATTAGACGTAGGACTTGAATGAGTCCTCTCATGCTTGACACACAAAAACAAGACATCCAACGACTGATCATATCATTTGTAGGATATATTTCATCTCTCTATGGGAATATGAACAATGTTAGAAGGTATTGTGCACCATAGAGAGGTATCAAGGCCATGATAATGATTAAGAGATTAAATCAAGGGCCTTAGGCATTGAATGAGGCTTTATGGGATTGATGTCCATGAAGGAGACCTCAAACTACCACACATGACAATTATAGGGCATATTTTTTCACCCATTAGGAATACAAGCATTGTTATGATGTATTGTGCACCATTTTTAAAGAGTTATGGTTTTTGACATTTGTTCTCACATTTGGTTCTCTTTATGTGAGAAGATAAAGGTTTCCTCTAAACCTCCTTAAAAATTTATCAATGCATGCATAAATAGTAACATGCCTCAACTTGAAATCTTCTTAATTATTGCCTTGTGGACTCAAGATTAATGATGCAGATGAATATGGCGAAGGGGAAACCGTCATGTGTAATGAAGATAAGCGGCGGGGGTTGAGGGTTAAAGGAAACCATCATCATGTTTACAGAGGCTTTAGAGTACAGAATTACAGGAAATGGCCTTTTGTATATGCGCATTTACGGAAGCCGACCACTTCCGTATATGCACATATACGAAATCCACCTTCCGTAAATACGACTTACATATATGTGCTTATACGGAAGTCAACCACTTACGTATATGTGCATATACGGAAACCAATCACTTCCATTTATGCACATATACAGAAGGTGAGTAAATGCGCATATACAGAAGCCACCTTTTGTATATATTCATATATGGAAGTGGCCAACTTTGTATATGCACATTCATGGAAGTAGTCGGCTTCCATATATGCTCATATAAAAAATCTAGTCAGCTTCCGTATATGCACATATACATAAGTGGTTGGCTTCCGTAAATGCACATATACGAAATTCGACCACTTTTGTATATGCACATATACAAAAGTGGTTGACTTCCATATATGCACATATACAAAAGTCGACCACTTCCATAAATGCACATATATGGAATCTGACCACTTTCGTATATGCGCATTCACAAAAGGGCTTCCATATATGCATATATACAGAAGATGACCACTTCGTATATGCACATATATGGAATTTGTCCACTTCCGTATATGTGCATATACAAAAGTCAACCACTTCCATAAATGTGCATTTACGGAAGCAACCTTCTATATATGTGCATATATGGAAGTGGCCAACTTCTTTATATGCACACTTATGAAAGGTGGCTTCCGTATATGCACATTTATGGAAGTGGTCGACTAATGTATATGAACATATAAAGAAGTGGCCAACTTTTTTATATGCACATATACGAAAGTCGATTATCTTATGTATATGTGTTCATACAAAAGTCATTCACTTCCCTCTCACACTCTCACACACTCTCTTTCTACCACCCTCCTCCCTCTCTCTTCCCCATTCCCTCCTACTATATCTCCTCTCATGCTCTCACACACTCTCAAACAATCCATCTCCACACCCTTCTCTCTTTACCTCTTGCATCTAACCCTCCATCTCTCACCGTATCCCCCTCCCTCTCTCTCCCTCACTCTCCCCCTGTGCTCTTTTTTCCTCTATCTACCCCCCTTCCTATTAATGGTTTACTTATAGAACTATGTGTTACGATTCTTATTTATTATTATAATCATTTAGCACATTATTTTCATAAATAAGATCACTGAAAGAGAGGCAATAAAAAAAAAATAGAGACACATAGATTATCCTAGGAAACACTCATAGGGAATAAACCCATCAAAAACTTCCTCAATATAGATAGAACAAAAACCGAACAGAAGATCCTCCTCTACGCCTTCACTAGGAAGATTAGTGCACCACTTAACCAAGAGATACCAAGAGATAGACCAAAATACTCCTTGACGTCACCCCTAGTTTGAGCAGCTACTCCTCCAAGACTTGCATACTTTTTCCTCTTATTGTAGAGCACATGAGTGAGAGTGAAAATGAGGTGCTAGCCTCCTTTATAAATAACAGTCTGGCCTGCCTTAATTAGGTATAGTCCGACTTGTCACTTTACCCTTTTAATTTACATTTAATTGTCAAGGCACAAAAGGGCCAACTTTTACAAAGTCACAATAGGGCCTACTTAATAAATTTAATATAATAAGATTATTCAACACTCCCTCTTAGGTAGAATATTCTTCAAAGTTACAATATTTCAACACTCCCCCTTAACAAGAAGGTTATTCTATTGACAACATTAATAACAGCTGACTAGACTCAATACATCATCAAGAGGAGGAGACATCGTCATCAACATCTAGAACATTGTTTGTCATATCTATAAATTATCAAAAAAAATTGTCATCATCAACGTCAGTAGAAACTAAGCATCATCATTATCTGCGGTGCGTAGCTGGAATAACATCATCAACAACAACAACATGAAGTTGGAACATCAACATCAACAACACAAATATGGAACAAGAACATCATCAACAACATGAAGCTGGAACATCAACATCAACAACACAAAGCTGGAAAAACAACATCATCAACATCATGAAGTTGGAATATCAACATCAACAAAACAAAGCTGGAACAAGAACATCAATGACAATAGAATGAGATAGGAGTATCATCATCATCAAAAAAAAAACAATAATAACAGTGGGCACTTCTACAGAGCGTCCATCTGAACCTTACGGGATATGTCCAGGGATAACAAAATCCCCTAGGATATAAATCCTAATGAGCTGCCACACTACTAACCACAACAAGTATAACATACATAGGCACTCCGACAGACTCTCCATCCAGACCTTACATGATTTTTCCAGGGATGATCAATCCCCTAGGATATAAATCCTAATGATTTTCCCTGTTGGTGGTTAGGATACCATAGTATCATCAACATCACTCCCCCTTTTGGAGGAATTCCTTTCGTACTACACCAAGCTTGTCTCGAAAGTACTCAAACTTCATGTGAGACAGAGGATTAGTTAACACATCTGCTACCTGCTCATCTGTGCCAACATACTGGAGTTTCACAGCTCCCTTCTATACCATGTCATGAATGTAGTGCTACCAGATATCAATGTGATTTGTCTTATCATGGAACACTGGGTTCTTTTTCATATTTATGCAAATTTGGTTATCACAAAAGATCATGGTAGAATCCATCTCTAGGTCAAATAGACCTGTCAACAACTTCTGAAGCCATATGGCTTCACAACTAGAGGATCATGTTGCAATGTACTCCTCTTATGTCGTATTGAGAGAAATATTGGATTACTTCCTACTTTTCCATGGAGTCATGGGTGACCCTAAACTCAAACAACATCCTGAAGTGATTTTTTTTTTATGTCTGAAGCACTTCCATCCCAATTTGAATCAGTATGACCATACAATATGAAGTCACAATCACCAATATAACATAGGCCATAGTCCAATGTACCTTTAAGGTATCTCATCACATGATTTGAAACTACAAGGTGAACACATTTGGGCTCCACCAGATACTGACTCAAGGTGTCCACAACAAAGCATATATTTGGTTTGGTAAATTCATCAGATACATCAACAAACCAATCATCTCTCTGTATAGAGTAACATCAACTATTTTTGATGAAGTATTAGCCAATAAATTCATATTCGTCTCTATAGGAGTGGACATGGCTCTACATTCCATCATGTCAAATCTCTTCAGAATTTCCACAACATTCTTTCCTTGATTAAGGAAAATGTCTTCTGGGCTCGGTCATACTTCAATACCTAAGAAATAGTGCATCGGGCCTAGGTCCTTCATTTCAAATTCAGTGGAAATTGTCCTCTTACAATTTGTGATGAGATTTTCGTCATCTGTCAAGAATAAGTCATCCACATATAGAAACAATATAATTGGTCCATCAATCTCAATCTTAAAGTAAAGGTTGGGATCAACTTTACTCTTGGTAAAGACCAAGCTCATCATAAAACTATCAATCCTGCCATACCAAGCTCTTGGATCTTTCTTTAACTTGCAAACATAAGACTTCTTGTCCTATATTTCGAAACAAAATTTTCACATCACATTGTACCGACCTGGTACACTTGCTCAGATGCAACTCAATTTGCATAATCATGTGTTGGTTATATGTGATTTTTGCAAAGAACTATCTATCTCACTTCCTGATATTATGTCCTTTATTATCTCTGCAACTTGTTCCTTCTATAACTGAGACTCTTCACCTGAAATTTCTTTTTCAAAAACTGAAAATGGTTGCTCCATTCTCATTGTAGTTGTTTAAATCTTAGAGTAGCTCCTCTATTCTATCATGGCAACAACTTCATCTGAAACTGAGAGTTGATACTGAAGGTATTTTTTCTTATTTCATGGAGGTAACTCAATCTCAAATACATGGATTTCTCCCTATGAATATCATACTGTATTGGAATCATGGTTGTTTTGGTTGTCTTCACGAACACTAGAATTATTTCTTCAATTATTGGAGAAAGTGTCTCATCATAGTCTTCTCCCTCTTGTTGGGAGAATCCTTTGGACACAAATCAAGATTTGTACACATTTAAACTATTATCTACAACATGTTTGTTCTATTAGATCAATCTTAGAAGTCACCACTAACTTCCTTTCTGGTCTCAAGGAAAAATCCATATCTCAGTCCTTATGATTGGATTCCTCCTATGTCACT
>SNQJ01S0000703.1:47800-61164 GCA_010110895.2 Picea sitchensis
TAGAAGAGCATCTATAGGTTTGGAAACAACTACATAAGTAGCGTTGCAGACCAAACGAGACTCATTTTTCTCTGTTGTTTACATATTTTTCCAAGGCAAATTGATAAAAAAAAATTGCATCAACGTGATCAAATAAATAGCTTGATTGATCTAGCTTGACCCAAAAATTCAAAAATAAATATAAGAAGAAAAACAAAAGTCGAAAGAAAAACAAAATTTCAACCAAATTATGAGACAACAACAATTAAATGAACATAAAATCAACAACAAAATAAATATGCAAGTGAATGAAAATAGATCAAGCAACAAAGCAACAAACTACAAAAATCATTCGATGCATGATGCGACAAAATCACTAGAAAAGAAAAATATAATCAAATACATTTATCTATTTATGTACAAGGGAAAGGATGGCTAGTCGTTGAAGGTTTAAACAGTGTAAAACTTGGCATAGAGGAATGCATCATTAAGTTCCCCTGTGGGATCTATGGTTTGGAAAGAATTAAGCAAAGAATGTCGATCAACTGATGCATATAGTGCATGTGTGAGACCAGTTAAAATCCATAAGAAATAATTACCATCTTGTAAAAGATGCCACTCAACAATATTAGCATGAGATCCCCAACCATTATTATTAGTCTAATTATACTCATTCGGATTATAGACAATAAAAGTTTTTGGTTCGGATTCAAATAGATAGATGGAACAATGACTAAAAGAAAAAGGATGCAACCTTTTCTCCATGGTAATATAATAGGTAATGCTCTTTCAATCATAGAGTACTTCCATGGGATCTATGTCATGAAAAGGGAAAGAGTTGTTATCAATTGCCTCCCCATGCTTCGGAACACCAAAAATATTCTTATAATTATATAGGTAAGGGTAGAAGGCTAAACCCATGACTGTAGCCACTTGCAAGTAAAATTTAAAGTGTCTCAGTTCTTGCAAGATATAAAATGGCTTTGTCACTTAATTCCAAGGCACACTCGTGACTTTCCTCTTCTTGAACTGAAACTTCATGTTCTTCATCTAAAAACTTATCATGAATTGGTACTAAATCTTCCCCTTCTCTGACTCCATGTTCACCAACCAAGTGGCCATCATCCATTAGGAAGAAATAGGAACTAAAGGGTTGATCAGCCAAATGATCTTCAAAACAAGGATTTTAGGATTGAGGATTGCATTCGTTATTAAGGTATAAACACTCAGTTTGAATATCTTCATTATCGTTTTCATTTGGCCAAGAAATGCTCTCGGGATGTCAGGTATTAGAAAAAAGGTCTTCTACAATGTCCTCAAAATATAAGTCACAAGAGGCTATATCATCCCTTAAATCCTCTTTCTCACTTTCTTCGAAATGATCATCAGGAAGATGGATATGAGAGGCAATGCCATGCAATTCAATATTGTTTCCCTTACGATATTCATCTTTGAAGAGAGTTTCATCGGATAAAACATGGTCTTGTTTAGAATGATTTTTGAAAAAAAAATCATCAAATGGGAAGGCATCGAACAAGGCTTCAAGGATAGCATGGGAAGATTCAAATGAGAAAAATTCCTCACAAACCTCTGAAGATTTTGATAAAGAATCATGATATGCATAATTATCTTCTTTTTTAGCCAAGAAGAGATAGGGGTTCGCCTAGTATGTCTATTTAGACTCTAAGAATAATCTATAAGTCAATTGTGCATGAGGGCCACTGCAAAAATCACATTGAGGAGACGTAGGAACAATCTCAAGCAAAAAATCAAAGTGTTGGGAGATGGGTTGAGAAGGAAAGTCAATAATGACATTTGTAAAAATCATCTTTCCCACCAAATTAGTAGGTGTTATGAACCTATACCAATCTCCTACTTGGCCATGAAAAGTAAGAGGGAAAATGCTAGAAGAAGTATAAACATATTGGACCCCAACAGATTGACAAAACTAGATGAACTTGTTAATGTGATCGTCAGAAGATTCCCATGGTAGCCTTCAAAAATAGGAAATCCAACCATGGTTAAGATGGTAATCAAGTCAAAATTAGGTTTACTCATGATCAAGCAAGGTTAGAAAATGCAATACTACTTAAAATAAATTTAAACATTAAATAAAAAAAATTGGAGAAGAACCATTGAGTGGTTTCTCCCCAATATGATTGTGAAATAAATGTTGATTAAAAGTGATAGAAGTCCTTATACCAACATTTTTTAATCTTGTTAGGCTAAGGCTATATATGCGAGATTATCACCCTAGGTTTATAACCTAGTCAAAAATATAAATCAGCCCTCAAAAATAAGTCCTTGGGCCTGATGTTATTTTTATAGTTGTGTATTTCAACAAAAGAAAAGAGAAAAGTGCTTGTATGTGGATTTTTTATAAACATATTTAAATAGAAATTTAAAGAAAACAAATATGAAATATCATCATACAACATATCCAAAAGTGAGACCAAAATCAGTAGATGATTTTATTGATTTTCATTCCAAATTATAGTCAAAGCCTTTCTTTACAAACCCCTGCGAGGGTAAGGACCAAAGTGATATTTAGAGGTATAGGATGGAATTTTACATCATACAAAGACCACTAATGCCTTCAAAGAAAGGCCAAGATCAGAAAAGTATTGGATTAATCAAGCTACAAATGCATCATTATCTTGACTCTGCAAAATAATTCTAATCAGCACTGAAAACTAATTCAGAAATGAAATTAAAATTAATATACTATCGAGCCAAATGAATGACATTTTGAAGCATGTCCAAAATCTATGCTTCTTTGTCCTTCTTATTTCCACCTTTAGTATGACCCTAATGTCAACAAGAGGAATCAACTCTATGCAATTCATAAATGAATGAAATATGAATGAAATCTCACTTTACAACAAGAGAAAACCTTTATCAGAATTACCTCTATATTCTCTCCTCCCTTTCCTTTCTTGTCTTCTCCCTTTTACTCTTCAAAAGGTAGCTTAATTAGTTTTAACTACTTTTATTTATGGAGTTAGATAATTTTAATTAGGTAGGACAGATTTATTAAATAATGATAAAGGGTAATAATAATTAATAGGTGGGGACCCCATACGTATCTTTATTTGTTTATTTTTCAATATTCCTTATTCCTCCATAATTTATTCACATATCATGTCATCACATCATATGAAATATAGTACATCCAAACAATCCAAAAATAAACATGCCATAATTATCAACACTTGTGCCTCCAAAATGGTAGAAGTTTGCTAAAACTAAATCATCATGTCAGTTGTCCCAAAAGATATATATGCATGTCCCACAATAAAACAAAAAGTATCATCATACAATAAAATTAAAACCAAAAATTGTATTTTTTGTGGGAATTTGTCCTCCTATGTTCACTTCCCTCTAATGGAACCACCGTGTGCATAGGTGAATCTACCTTAGCAAGTTTTCTAGCTTCATTTTTAGACACTACCACCAAAGGTGATATATTTTTCTTCATTCTCGGGATTTGGGGGAAGGGATATAACAGTATGGGAGGAAGCCTTTGAGGAATCAAAACTGATGGAAATGGAAAGATGCTTACCTTTGCTTGGTTCAGGCTCAAGAGATAAGGATTTAAAATTCTTGGGGAGATGAACAGAGCATACATGTGAAGCCACTGAAGCAATTGGTTTGAAAATCATATCGAGAGTAAGAGGTGACAATAATGGCAGTGAAATAGTGGGCTAATGATCAAATCGAGGATGAATATTAGGGATCATATCATTCCGACCATCATTGACTTGAGGTTGAGACTTTGTGATGTCTCGTTCCCAAGATTAGGAAAGCAGGGAGTGACTTAGTAGTCTATTTGTTCTCGTAGACTATAGTCAGGCATAAATAGGGAACAAGGGGAGAAATAAGGGTGAATAAGTCGATAAACAATGAATTAAGCCAAAAATCTTAGGAAAAGTCACTTAAGCTAAAGTCAACAGAGAAATAGAAGAAAAAGGTGTTTAGGGGGAGACGTAATTAATTAATCACTCACCTTAGGAGGAAGAGTGCCTAACTTAAGTGATGTCAACAAATAATTAGATCAAGGAAGGTATAAAAGGATGAATTTGACCTAATTGCTCATTATGTTATGATTTGATGTTGAGAATGGTTTCCAGAGGAGGAAGTCGACCTCTTTGATGTTTTGTGGATTTCTGGAGGAAAACAATACTCTGATCAGTTTCATTGTTGTAAGACACACCCTATCCTATTAGAGATACCATCCAGGTATTTCACCATGCCAGTTCAGGAGTATTCAGATCTATTACAGATATTTTGTAGTGCAATTAGTGAGGGTACAAGGGTTAGAGAGGGTTTTGTGTAGTTGCACAAGACCAGGGCTTATCTCATCGATTCCTCCCAACCTAGTTGAGGATCATCCAGGGTGCCTCTTTTGAGCCACCTTTCAACAGATTATGATGGTGTAATCTACCAGGGCGCATCAGACAACTAGGAAGTGCGCAACGCTTGAGGAAGGATGTTTAGGGTTCCAGGGGGGTTTTTGGATGAGATCAGAGGAAACCCTTATTAACCAATACATAAGAGTCCAAGGAACACATTTCGAGATAGATATCAGTGGATTCCATCGGTGGAATCAATAGGGTGCACTCTCAGAACCTAGGAGGTGTGCAACCCCCCAGGGGATGTCATCTGGGGTTCATCCATAGATTTAGTGAGAATATCTTCAGTTTGAAAGTTATCATGAGGATCCTAGAGACCAAGGTGCTCAGTTTGGGACAATTTTCAGGTTGATCAATTGAGTATAGCCACCAGGGAAAGTTTGTTCAACATTTGCAGCAGTTGTCATGAGTTTCTAGAACTACATTTTGTTAATCTATCCATGCATGTGAAGATATATCCACATCTTTTGATCACATGTATTTTGTATTAGTTTCATTGTATTCTAGTAATGATCCATTAGATCTAGCTGATGATTATTTCTATGTTTTCCGCATATCAGTTGTATTTCCTGCTTTTTCCATATAATACATGTTATTGATATTATCTTGGCTCATTACTTCGCATGCATCATATATATTGTTCAAACCTTATGTGTATAACACACACATGCGAAAATCACCAAGTATGTTAAACAATTAACTAAAACACATCCAAAAACCCCTAGAGTATCAGAGCCAAGAGTCAAAACACTAGTCAGCAGTAGATATCCAGATCAACAAGATTTGGGATATTTCAGTTGTATCTAAGGCTTCTTCCTCCCATCCTATGAAGAAGTGCTTCTCATGACCCCATGATTCCAAGAACAGGTGAAAAATACCCATAGATTCGAGGACATATTGGGGACGAGTACATTCAGTACCACAGAGGACATAGTAGAGATAGAAGAGACAAGAACAGAAGGGACTATACTCCATTCCACACTTAGTCAGAAACAGAGCCAGAGCTAGAGGACAGAGATCACATTAGCTCTGACACAGAGGAAGACATGGAGAGGACTATGGGTGACAGTTGGGAGACACCAGAGGGTAGGGAAGGAAGGCCCTGAGACACATTCTAACAGTATGCAAGCCATCTTGAATGACCTAGCCAGAGGATAGTGGGACATGATGAATGTCATAGCACATATGTCCATCAGTACATAGATGATCCAGCACATCGTGAGCACTATGGGTGCCAATGCCGTAGGAGGAGCGAGTGGTTCAGGAGGACACCAGGGAGGTGGGGCCAGTGGATCTCAGGGTGGAGCGAGTGGACACCCTTCATCTATCCATGCCTATACATAATCTAGGAGGATTCTCCAACCACTATATCCGCAGTTCTAGGGGGGACAATCATTGGGACAACTAGGGCAGGCAGGAGGACAACTAGGCCAGGGACATGCAGTGCCACAGGACCCATTTAGAGAGTAAAGGAGAGATTATTTGGCATTAGGACCAAAGTTCCATGTAGACATGAGTTTTCTAGACTATTGTTCGATCAGGTATCGGAACAGACCTCGAGAGGCCCAGAGGGGCAACGCACAAACTCAAAACATGGATTTCATCAAGAAAGTGGGAAAGATAAAAATTCCTACTTTCGATGGTTCATCATGATGCTTAGCTCAGGCATGGGTAAAGAAACTTGACACATGTTTCAAGATTAACCCAATGATATATTCAAAGGCTATAAGCTTCGCCACCTTGCACTTGGATGGGGAGGCCCATGAGTGGTGGTACCATGGGTTGGTGACCTTGGGTCACAGCCACATTACTTTGTACTTGTATTTCATCTATAGGTTGATGGAGAGGTTTGAAAGGAGAGATCCAGAACTCCATTTCTGAGATATTACATAGTTGGGACAGACAGGGTCAGTTGAGGCCTTCATCACAGAGTTCTAGCGGAAGGAATTGGTTGTATCAGATATATCATAGAATAGGTTGGTGATGCTTTTCACTAAGGCATTGACAGAGCCATTGAGGGGTTGGATTAAGGCTTTCAATCCTCACACCCTACAGGAGGCCCTTGTGTGCACGAGAGACATTTGGTACTCAACATTGAACCCCAAAACATTTACCAAACCATTTGTACCACATAGAGACATGGATCAGAAAAATCCTCAAAGGGAATGGAAAGGTAAGCCCAAGCTAGATGATGACACCAGATGGGAGTCAATGAGGAAGAAGCTTTGCTTCTCTTGCATAGACCCTTGGGTCCCAGGGAATATATGCATGGGAAAGGGGTAGATCCACTACATTTAGGTGGAATCAAGCAGTGAGGAGGAGGATGAGGAGATCAGAGCATATGAAGACAATGATTCATAGAATGAGAGTAGACACGAGCTAGAGCAACATCCAAAGAAACCTCATATTCGGATAGAGGCACAACCAAAGGAGGAGACAAAACCTCATAGAGAGGTGAAAGGGGGAACCATAGAAACCCTTTTCGGAGTACCCAGGTACAACATTCTCAGTCTCAAGGGCCTTGTATAGGGGTAGTGCATGATAGCTCTAGTTGATGGTGGGGTCAGCCACAACTTTATAGATGCGTCCTTAGTATCTACGAGGGGGTTATGCACTAAGGAGTTTGAGGGGTTCCATGTGGCAATGGAAAACAGATACACGATGACATTCTTGGACATGGTCCCAGACCTAGAGGTCAAGCTAGGAAACTACACCCTGATGAACACCTTTTATCTAGTTGACATGTCAGATATAGATGCAGTGTTTGGAGTATAGTGGCTATATTCATTGGCAAAGATTGGGTTCAACTATCAGATGTTGACCATGAGCTTCATAGACGCCAATGGATTGAGAGTGTTACTGAGAGGTATTTCTATAGGAGCACCTAGAGCAATATCAGTGAAGAGGATAGAGTGGATCTTCCATCACAATGATGTAGCATATGTAGCAAAGTTTTTTATCACCACCTGGAAGGATTTAGAGGGTAGAGAGCATTACTATCTATGGATCAGGAAGCTTATGAGTCAATATGAGCCAGTGTTTGGACATATACCACTAGAGAGACCACCAGATAGGGGATTCGAGCATACTATTGAGTTGGAGGAAAGGGCTACATTGATGATCACCGTGCCCTATAGGCACCCCAAGAGATTCAAGGACGAGATCGAGAAAGCAATCAAATAATTGCTTGTGATGTGGCACATCAGGCCTAGTACGATTCCTTTTGCTTCTTCATTCATTCAGGTACTAAAGAAAGATGGCACATTGAGAATGTGCATTGATTACAGAGCTCTCAATCATAAAACTATCAATAACATATACCCAATTATGTGCATAGATGAGTTGTTGGACGAGTTACATGGAGTAGTTTTCTTCACTAAGATTGACTTGTGGTCAGGATATCATCAGATTAGCATCATAGAGTAGGACATAGAGAAGACAACATTCATATGCCACTTTGGACATTGTGAGTTCTTAGTCATGTCATTTGGGTTGACCAATGCACCAACCACTTTTCATTCTTGCATGAGTCACATCTTTAAGGGGAAGTTGAGGAAGTACCTTTTGGTATTCTTGAACGACATATTGATTTAGAGTAGGACATGGGATGAGAATCTGACACACTTGGAGGAGGTCTTAGGCATTTTGCAGGAACAGTCATTATATGCCAAGGAGTCCAAGTGTGAGTTTTGGATGAGAGAACTACTGTATTTGAGGCACATCATTAGTGAGCAAGGATTATAGGTTCATCAAGAGAATATCAGGGCCATTCTAGATTGGCCAACACCCAATAACCTCACGGAGCTTAAAGGATTCTTTGGTTTATGTAGTTACTATAGGCGGTTTTTCAGAGGCTTTTCATAGTTGGGAGAAACACTCACAGATCTAACCAAGAAGGGTGTTTTTTATTGGACAAATGATTCATAGCAGACATTTGAGAAAATGAAGGAGGTTATGAGCACATGCCCTATTCTATCTCTTCTAAATTTATCTCAGCCATTTTTCTTAGAGTGTGATGCATCAGGGGTGGGGATTGGAGCCATTTTGATGCAGGGAGGCCATCCCATTTGTTTGAGAGAAGGAATCTCAATGATTCAGAGAGACTCTACTCGATTTAATACAAGGAAATGATGGCAATCATGCATGCCTTGACCAAATTCAGACAGTATTTAGTGGGTAGCATAATTGTAGTGAAGACTGATCACAATAGTCTCAAGTATTTCCTAGATCAGAAAGACCTCAGCAAGAGACATCATAAGTGGGTTTCAAAGATCCAAGCCTTTGAATTTGACATTGAGTATGTTAAAGGAAAAATGAACCTCGTAGAAGATGCTTTGTCGAGGAGGTCGACAGGGTGTTCGATGATGGATATTTTCATAAATTTTCTTGTGAGGTATTGGATGGACAGGTAGTTGATGATATATATCGGGTGCTAGATGATGTCATTTTCTACAAGGACCAGATCTACTTGGTTCCAGAATCTACCTTGAAAGGGAAGGTTCTAAAGCTGTGTCACAATTCTCCTGCAACTAGGCATCAGGGGTAATTCAAAACTTATAGGCAGATCAGGGAGAGATTCTCATGGAAGTGTCTCAAGGATGATGTATTGAAATATGTATGGGAGTGCATGACTTGTCAGCAAAACAAGTCTAACAAGACACACCATGCGAGGTTACTTCAGCCTTTACCCATTCCAGAGTAGAAATGTGAGAGAATTTATATGGACTTCATTACAGGTCTTCCTCAAGTGTAGGGCAGGGACTGTATATTTGTAGTGGTTGACAGGCTGACTAAATTTGCACACTTGTTTTCCATACCCACAAACGAAAAGGCCATACAGGTAGGAGCGAAGCTATTTTTCAGAGAGGTTTTATGGTTGCATGGTTTACCCAAGCAGATATTCAGTGACATAGATGGGCGCTTCATCAACGTGTTTTTGCAATATCTCTTCTGATTGGTGGGCACAGAGATAGCCATGAGTACCACCTACCACCCACAAACAGATGGACAGACAAATATTGTCAACAAATGGGTGGAGGGGTATTTGAGAAATTATGTTGGGGGGGGGCAGTAGCACACATGGGTGAGATGGTTGCACATGGATGAGTATTGTTAAAACACAACTTACCATATGTCTATCAAGATGTCACCATTTAGAGCATTGTATGGATACAATGCACCCTCTTTTTTGGAGACTGTGTTTGGGGATAGTAGGGTCCCGGGGCCAAATACTGAGTTGAGGAGAGTCATAGAATTCTACGAGCAGTAAAGGAGAAATTACAGGTAGCTCAAAACCAGTATAAGATCTATGTAGACAGTCAGAGGATAGAGCACAGTTTCAAGGTTGGGGATTTGGTTTTTCTGTGATTACATCCATACAAATAGTCTTCCTTGAAAATAAGCGGGGCAGAGAAGCTCAAGCCTAGATTCTATGGACCATACAGATTCATAAGGAAGGTAGGTGAGGTGGAATATGAGCTAGAGCTACCGGAGGGTAGCAAGATTAACAATGTATTTCACGTTTCTTTCCTTAAAAAGGTAGTGGGACAACAATTTTGCATTTCATAGGAGTTTCCACCCTTGGATGAGGTGGGTCAGTTGGAGTTAGTATCATAGGAGGTGCTAGAGAAGAGAGAGTGAAAATTGAGGAGCAAGGTCATTAGGGAGTGCTTGTTCAGATGGAGGGGACTTCCAATGGAGGATGCCACATGGGAGGGAGAGCATATATTGCAGCACCTAGGATTGATGTTGCTTGAGGACAAGCAATATCAGGAAGGGATGATTGTGATGTCTCGTTCCCAAGAGTAGGCCAGCAGAGAGCGACTTAGTATTCTATTTGTTCCCATAGACTATAGTCAGGCACAAACAGGGAACAAGGGGAGAAATAAGGGTGAATACACGGCGAAACAATGAATTAAACCAAAAATCTTAGGAAAAGTCACTTAAGCTAAAGTCAATGGAGAAATAGAAGAAAAAGGTGTTGAGGGGGAGACTTAATTAATTAATTACTCGCCTTAGGAGGAAAATCACCTAGCTTAAGTGATGTCAATGGAGAATTAGATCGGGCAAGGTATAAAAGGAGAAATTTGACATAATTCCTAATTATGTTATGATTTGATGTTGAGAATAATTTCCAGAGGAGGAAGTCGACTTCTTTGATGTTTTGTGGATTTCTGGAGGAAACCACCACCCAGATCGGTTTTGGTGTTGGAATACACACCCTAGCCTATCGGAGATACCATCGAGGTATTTCACCATGCCATTTCAGAAGTATTCAATGGGGAATTTACCTTTACTTATACTAACCTGAACCTGTCAACAGAAGTGTATATTGGCACAACAGGTCCGACCTCACTAGCTTATAATATAATTAATATTAACCAGATTAATTATCTTTTACATTAATTACCGGTCACATTAAGGTGGGGACGACCTGTACCCTTTACATTACAATTAGGGTTACAGGCAGGTCCAACTCTTGAGAAATATAGCAAGGGATCTTATACACCCACTAGTGCTCATCCACTAGGGTCACATCCATAGGGATTTCCATATCTTTGGATCATTGCATTACATAGAAGAACCATTTCTTCACACATTCACATGTGCTCGTCCATAGGCACATCCACTCAACAGATATTATTTCCCACTGCATCACACAAGAGATGCATCTGGAGTTTCTCGTCAACTCTGTTGCTCAAAGGAGGCTAATACATCATCTTCATTTATGTTCGCATGAAGATGCACCAAAAACATTAGGATTTCACACATTCAGCTTGTGCTCAGCCACATGCATGCCCAACTCAGCAGATTGTCTTTCCCACAGGATAATCATATGGACTTCTTCTCAACTCTTTGAATGGAGGAGGTCATCTCTACATTCCAGCTATGTCTCAGATAGGAACCACGTACCCTTATTAGGGGATTTCTCTCAGGTTTGTAAGATGGAGAAAGTCTCACATAGCTACAATGATCCACATCTCACAGGTTTGTAAGCTGGAGAATGTCTCACATAGCTGCAGTCATCAACACTCCCTCTCAGCTAGGGAGGAATTCTTCATCATGCCAAGTCTCACACTGATGTACTCTCAATTTTGTCTTGGATGGAATCATCAATACTCCCTATAAACTAGGGAGGCATTCTTCATCAAGTTAGTTTGGTGAATGTGTCTACAATCTTCTCATGTGTAGGAAGGTATTGCATGTGTACGATTTTCCTCGGCATCATATCTCTGATATATGAATATTTCATCTCATCGTGTTTTAATCCATTAGGAAACACTAGGTTCTCAAGGATATTTATACATGGCTCTTGGTTATCATCATAGGATCTATATCATGATCAAGTAAGTTTGTCAGAATCATGTGAAGCCATACTGCTTTTCACACTTAATGGTACATACTCTGCTTCTGTGGTATTAAAGGGCACATAGATTTTGTTTCCTGCTGCATTAGGAAACCATGGAAAAATTCATGGTACAACATCGACCGGATGTGCTCTTATGGTCCATTATACTTTCTGCTCAATTTGAATTGGCATATCCTCCAAACTCAAGTTCACTTCGGAGGCATATCTCGGGCCATATCCAACTGTGCCTCATGTTTTTTTGTTGCCTAGTGAGTATGTCTCAGTTGACTCATGAAATGACTAAGAAAATTCACTACATGGCATGAATCAAGTATGGTGTTAACCAAATACATCAGTGATCCAATCAGTTATGGATCAGTCTCGTTTGAATTATCATCAATCTTCTCCTTTTAAATTTACCACGGTGGATTTTTCATTGTCATACTTGAACTTCTTTAATATATTCAATGTATATTTTCCTTAACTCGAGAAAATCTCATCAGTCCTCTGTCATACTTCTTGTCCCAAGAAGTAGTGAATCATACTCAAATTCTTCATCTTGAATTTAGAATTCAAGGATTACTTGTATCCAACAACAAGGATTTATGAATAAGTCACCAAAATCAGGCTCTCGTCATCAACACTGTAATGATATAGGTGTGGATCAGCAACACTCTTGTTGAACTCTAAACTCATCAAGAATTTATCTATCTGATATAGTTTCCAACTCATGGATGGTAGTACGGATGGAATTGTATCGATTTTACTAGATCAAGTGTCCCATCATAGACAAATCCCTCTGTTTGTGAGAAACCTCTGGCTATAGATCTTGTTTTGTATTTCTAGACACTTCCATTAGTTGCATGTTTGATCTTATAGATCCACTTGGAAATTACCATGGACTTCCCTTATGATCCCCGAATAATATCTTATGCATCATTCTTTAAGATATATTGGTATTCTTCTGTTATGGAATCTTTCCATACCTGTTCTCCTGTTGATTTTATAAGACAAGGAGGCTCAAAATCAATAAGGAGGCTCAAAATCAATAAGGTGGCTCATGACTGAAGGATATCTTGAAAATCTCTTTTATTTTCTCAGGATGTGCCTTGAGAGGATTGTATGTTTCTCTGCCTCTTGCAGAGTGAGTATATGTAGGCCTTTTATGCCCTACTGCAATATCTCTAGACATATCAACTGTAGCAACTGGATCAACTTGAATAATGTCTATCTCCCTCTGAAATGATGAAGGGGGAGAAGGTATTGTCTCACCGTCAATCTCCATCTGATATTCTTTGGATCTTTGAAAGGCTATCTCTTCTTCAAGAACAACCTCTCTGCTTGTCTCAATATTTCTCTGACTAGGGATGTAAATCTGGAATATCTTATAAGATTCATTGGTTTATCCCATAAATGTATCATTTCTCCCCTAAGGGTCTATATTGGACTTCTTCTCTTTGGGTACATAAAAATACACTGGGCACCTGTCACATACCCACTACAGCAACCTAGATTTTTTGTCTTTTTCTTCGAGGGACAGAATCCCTGAATTTCTATGGGGCCTAGCGCAGACCATCCCTTCCCTTATCCTCCTCCAAGCGACCACAACCTGGCCTTAACACAAG
>SNQJ01S0000703.1:78370-93684 GCA_010110895.2 Picea sitchensis
AGGTTTAACAAATTTACATAAATTAGAGGTTGAATGAGACCATAAGCAAACAAAAATCATAACTAGCAAAGTCCAGCGTTGTATGGGATTTTTGCATGAGTGTATAGAATTTTTTGACAAAACCCTAACTGGTAAAGACTTCAACTATATATATATATATATATATATATATTGGATTTAACACCATATAAAAATGAATAGCTTTGTGCAAAGAACTCATCTCAAATACCAACGTTCTTTACACCCAAGGACCAAGAACATTTCAGACAACGTGAGTTGGGAGAGACATCGGTATACCATGTTCAAAATAGAATCCCACTTTCTGACTATAATATGAGGAGTGGGGAGATTAATGCCAAGAAAAACTCAAACCTAGGTCACCATAGTCCTAAACTTAAGTGGGTTATTTCCCAAAACCAAAAACACAACTTCTTTGAAAAAATATGGAAATTGAATGCATGAACTATGAATGAAAACAAATACAGAGTTGTCACTTCCCAAAACCATTTTAACAACCATAACGAAAAAAATAGGAAAGGGAAAAGCACGCCAAAACCCAGTCCAAACAAAGCCACCATAAATTATAGATACAAAAAAAAATGCATTTGATGTGTAAATGAGCTGGAATTCTCATACATGTGGCCAAAAGCTTCAAATACTAGTTTGAAACAAGTGGAGACAGTTACCAAACAACTACCAGGGTTGAGTTCTCTTACCAAACTCAAACTGTAGCACCTTCCAACAATAGTGAAAATGAAATGACTAATTCCAAAGCCAAGGGTGGTATACGTGGGATGGGGGCATTAATTCCCACGTCCTTGCAAATTAATTGCATGGGCGTCCATCACGTCGATCCCAAAACCATATGCAACAACTCTTGCAACATCATATTTCCACCTTCCAACTGTTTCCATATAAACCAATCATAAACAAGAGCGAATGCCAAGTATGTTCAAGGCCACTTACCATATCAATGTCTATCAATGTTTATCACAACTATCACTTCATCATAATATCCAAATTACAAGTCACGTCAATAAATAGGGTTTAAATGTTTACATGTAAAACCTATAACCCACATTCATAACATATATCAAATGAAGCCCATTTTGATAAATCGATTTGAGCATTCAATGTCTATCACATACCATATTGCACAAAGCTCGAATGATAGCCCCAAACTTAATGTCATATTGATGACCCAAACATTTATATAAACCAAATTTTATATAAAACTTGAACCTTCAACTTCGACCATCTATGATTGCATTCGATATGTTTGCAACCATGTGTGTGTGTGTATAACCCAATTGTTCACATATCATTATAACTTCTTTTTATATGAATCAAGTGCCTCAAATCATTAAAAAATGATATGCCATAATGCAAGGAGACCCTTTTGTGTATGTATATTTAACATAAATAAACCTTCTTCATGTTAAACTTCAAGTACAACTTTTTATATGAGACCAAGTGATAGAATAGGCCTCATAATTGATGCTTCATAAGTTTTTTCATCAAGATAAAGAAATGAAAATGTTATCATTGTCATGCACAACATGGATGTATGTCATTTGGTGCCAAAATCAATATACCTTTGAACCTTTTAATGAATCAAGCAAGTGTATCTGCTATCATTTAGGAATAATTGAAAATAAACCTCCATTTGTTTTCTCTTATAGGGGGGCCACCTACTAATTATATACCATAATATTTTTTTAAGTATACCTTGCAATTATTTGTAGGCTAGATCTTTTCAAGTCAACATTACTCAGATATATTGTAGAAAGAAATAGAATTGCATGCATAGTGGAAAATATGAAGCAAAATATTGTACCTTTATTGATATGGAAGCAACATTCACTTGCCTCTTCGAGGGGGAAACCTCTAATAGAGTATATTTCATATTAAAAATGATATCCAATACACCTTTTATAATGCTCCTACATCTTTATATAGTAGTTTGTATCCCCTAAGAACATTCTAGAGAAGGAACTTTCTAGTAGGCAGAACGTTCTAGTAAGCCTTCTTACAAACTTGTGTTCACATTGCTACACAGGCCTTATTTACTAATGATAACCTCCATACATAGAAATACATAGTAATATTTCTACTTAGGTGGTTAGGGAGGTTAGTACCCTAACATGTCATCCCTCTTAAAAAGAAGAATTGTCATCAAGGCTTGAGATGTGGAAAGTGTTGCAGAATGGCTGCTAGTTCCCATGTGGTATCCTCAGGTTGTGTATCCTCCCATTGTATTAAAACTTCATGGATCATGAATTGGTGGAGACAATGCTCTTGGTTTTCAAGTATGGCCTCTAGTTGCAACCAAATGAAACTTTTGCATCCAATTCAAACATATTAGTTTGAGCCCGACAATTGGATCCAACCACTTTCTTTAAGCAGGAGACAAGAAAGACTGGATGGATATTAGAGTGGTTGGGAAGTGCTAATTTCTAAGACACTTTCCCAATACACTTGAGGATAATATAGGGGTAACAAAACTTTGGATCCAACTTCTGGTGGTGGTCTTCTTTGAGGGAATTTTGCTTGTATGGTTGTAGATTAAGGAAGACCTAATCTCGTTCTTCAAGATGGCATTCAAAACAATGCTAATCGGCTTGTTGCTTCATATAATTTTGAGCCATGACTAGAATATATTTGAGAGAGAATAGAATGCCAGCCCTAGTTGTAAAGGTTGCGTCGACCTCTTTTACCTTGGAGACACCTAGTAGGTAAGATAATATGGATGGAGGCTTTTGGCCATAGATTGCCTCAATTGGGGTCATGTGAGTGGCACCATGATAAGTTTTATTGTAGAACCATTCAATTAGGGGTAACCATTGAACCCATTGAGACTATCATTTTTAAGTGAAGCACCTCAAATATGCTACCAAACACTTGTTGACAACTTCCATCTGACCATCGGTCTTGGGGTGATGGGTAATGCTAAGATTCAATTATGTGCCCTATAGCTTGAAAAATTCTTGCTAGAAACTACTAATGAAAGTAGGGTTACAATCCTTGACAATAGATTGTGGCATACCATGTAGTTTCAATATATTATCCATGAAAACTTGAGCAACCATGGAATCTTTAAAGGGGTGTTGGAGGGAACAAAAATGAACATATTTAGAAATTTGATTGACCACAACGATAATCATTGATTTATTTCCATATTTGGGCACCCTCACTATGAAGTCCATAGAAATGTATATCTATACAATATGCAGAATAGGTAAAGGTTGTAGTGCACCTGGGGTCTTCACTATTTCTCCCTTGTGTCATTGGAAAATATCACATTCAGCCATGAAAGTGTGGATGTCATTTTTCATGCATTCCCAAAAGAAGGAACGTTTGATCCATTCATATATTTTATGAAAGACATAATGACCTACTATTGGTGATTCATGGAGTTCAAATAGAACAGTGGCTTTAAAATTAGACTGCTTGATCAAATACAAATTCCCTTTATAGCGAAGTTCATCATTGTGCTAAGTGTATCTAGGAGATACATCGTAATCATGTTGAAGTTGTTGGATCAGGATGGAAATCTTCGGATCGGTGAAGCATTCATTACAGACTTCATTCATCCAATCAACTACAATGAATGAGAGTGAAAAGAGGGACCCTTCCTCTTCATATTTTATAGAAATAGCATCAACTACCATATTCTCCTTACTCTTCTTGTAAATGATCTCATAATCATATCCTAACATTTTGGTAACCCATTTTTATTGTTCTAGTGATGAAATCCTTTGATCCAAAAAGTATTTGAGGCTACAATGATCAGTTTTAATCTTAAAATAACACCCAAGCAAGTAAGGACGCCAGATATCCACAGTGTGCAAAATGGCCAATATTTATTTTTCATAGGTGGACTTGATGAAGTTTCAGTCACAAAATTGTTTACCATTATAGGCCAATGGTATTCCTTATTGCATGAGAACTTCTCCTATGCCTTTTCCCAAGGCATTACATTCCAAAAAAAAAATATTATTGAAGTTGGGAAGAGCAAGTATCCGGGTGGTACACATAGCATCTTTTGAATCCTAGAAGGCTTAATCTGTAGTTGCATTCCAATTGAAAGCATTTTTTTTAAGTAAAGAAGTGAGGGGAGCCACAATTTTTCCATAGTTCTCGATGGACTTTCTATAGTACCCTGTTAGACCAAGGAAACCTTATAAACTTTTAAGAGTCGTAGGATGGGACCAATCCTTCATTGCTTCAATTTTCTTTGGGTCCACTTGTACACCATTCTTACTAACAATATGGCCCAAATATTCAACTTTGGAAACCCCAAAGGAACATTTGGACCTATTGAGAAATAGTTGATGATGAGAAAGGAGTTGTAAGACTTAGTCTACATTGGTAACATGGGCCTGCCAAGTTTTTTTGTAAATAAGGATGTCATCAAAAAAGACAAGGACAAAATGACGTAGAAAGGGTTGAAATATATGATTCATGAGACTCTGGAAAGTGGAGGGTGCATTACAAAGGCTAAAGGGCATCACCAAGAAGTCATAATGGCCTTCATGAGTGAAAAAAGTATTTTTATTAATATCAACCTCTTTCATACGAATTTGGTAATATCTTGAATGAAGATCAAGTTTGGTAAAAAAATTGGGCACCTTTAAGTTCATNAAAAAAGACAAGGACAAAATGACGTAGAAAGGGTTGAAATATATGATTCATGAGACTCTGGAAAGTGGAGGGTGCATTACAAAGGCTAAAGGGCATCACCAAGAAGTCATAATGGCCTTCATGAGTGAAAAAAGTATTTTTATGAATATCAACCTCTTTCATACGAATTTGGTAATATCTTGAATGAAGATCAAGTTTGGTAAAAAAATTGGGCACCTTTAAGTTCATCCAAAAGATCATCAATGACTTGAATGGGAAACTTATCCTTGATAGCGATTTTGTTGAGAGCACGAAAAATCAAGACACGTGCACCAAGTGCCTTATTTTTTGAGTAACATGACCACCAAGGGTGAATAAGTACTGGTACTGAGGTAGATGACACATGCAACTAACAATTCTTGAACAATATTTTCAATTTCATTTTTCAGAGCAAAGAGGTGGTGATAAGGGTGAACATTGGATGGGAAGCCACCAGGTATGAGTGGAATGGAATGATCATGGGCACCATGGGAGGGTGGGAGGCCTTCGTTGATTTCAAAAACTAATTGGTGTTTGGTTAAGATGAACTGTATGTTGGGATGAATTGTTTGGGAAGGGGTCTCAAAGGCTTGAATAGCATGAAACTGGGAGATAATTCCATAATGGCCCTTTTTAAGGAGTTTTTCCATACAATGTGAACTAACGATCTCTGGAGAACCTGCAATGATTCGTTAGAAAGTGTAACGATGCCCATCCTATTGGAATCTCATGTATAATTCCTTGAAATCCATGGTGATGGAACCCACTATGCACAACCATTCATCACCTAGAACATTGTCACAACCACCCATTTCAATGGAAAAACATGTGGGATTTCAAAGAATGATCACCAATTTGAAGGCACACATTTTCACAAGACCCCCACATTTCATGGAGCCACCATTAGCAATCATGATTTAAAAAAATTTCACTGCATGGATATAGCAATGTGTCTCTTGGGAAATGCAGTGATGAATAAAGTTATGGGTGTTTCCACTATCAATTAGGATAATGAAGTTACAGTGCTTGATATAGCCAATTAATTTAAGATCTTGGGGAGATGAAATAATAGTCAAGGCATGTAGAGAGATTGTGGGTTCCGCATCTAGTTGATTAGAAGGAGGAATGTCATCATCTAATTGAGGATGAGGTTATTGATGGAGAGCATCACCATAATCTTCTAAAATGTCTTTGGAAATGGCCATAAAAAGTTTTTTCTCCATACATATGTGCCCAGAAAAATATTGTTATCACAATTTTAACAAAGGCCTTTGAGTTGAAATTTTTCCATTTCAACCCAAGTTAATTTTTGCAGTTTGAGAGGAGGAGAGGGAAGAGAGGGACTAGTGGGATGGGGGCGGGGAATAAAGGATATTTTTTTATTTATTTAAGTTGTAACCCCCTTATTGGGCTTCCCTATCTATGTGAGTGGCTTCAGGCCAACTGGTAGGGTGAGCCATTAAGACGTGATCATGGATTTGTTCCTTCAAACCACTAATACAACATTATCGAAAAAAGGTATCTAACATGCCTTCAGTTCAGAAAGCCAGTTTCTCAAAAGCCGAGATGTAATATTCAACTATACCAGACTATTTAATCTTGGTTAAGTGGCCCAAATGATGTGTATCTATTTCAAAACACTCATAAATATCTACAACAAATTGATTCCAAGCAATATAACCTTTATGGGAATTTGTATGCCATTGTCGCTATCATCAATGCTTGAGATATAAATATAAGACACTAACACGTGGTTTCATTTAGTCATTAGTGATGCCATGCAGTGAAAAATAATGTTTCATTTGAGTGACCCAGCCAGTGGGGTCCAATCCATCAAATTTGTTCACATCCACTTTAGGAAGGTGCAGATCACAAAAAAAGGGGTGAGAATGAAGCCCCATGGATTGGGATGATTCAACTCCCTCTTGGTGTAAGGGTTGTTCCAAGTATTGGGAAGCTATGAATTTAGTAAAAGTTTCATACAGACTGTCAGGTACGCCATCCAGTCTAATAAGCGTGGTATAACTATAGCCAACTGATAATTAATTGTAGAATTTTTTTTAGCGGTAGTAGCTTGATATTTCATGAGTTTGGTTTGCAAGTCGTCACATCATTATTCCAAGTTAGCAACACGATTGCAAAAATATTGGTTTCAGGTTTTCATTTGGATCGGGTGCACAAGAAAAAAGGTGATGGGAGGGTGGGACTAGGGATATGGGAGAAGTGAAATGGGGATAGCGGGTCAACAAAAAAAGACTTACTGGAGATTTATAGTATTGTGATCAGTGAAAATTTCTGGAGTTGTTGAGATAGAAAGTGAGTAATGAGGCGAGTGGGTCCACATACAAAATTCTTATGGAAGAGGGGTACCACTATGATCAACGCAACACAAAGATTTAATTGACATAGTTCCCAAACAAAGGTGTGGGTGGGACCACTTTATACTCTTTTTTATAACTCTCGTGGAGTTATACTTCCAACCGAAAAATATTGTGCTAACATAATGCTTGTTGTAGGGGCTATTTGGCTCTCCCAACTAGACTCGCCATTCGACCAGACAAGTTGATTACAGAAGTCGGATAGAAGAGTCGATCGAATAGACAATTAGAGTCCACCAACCAGGCAGTTAAGAATTGTAACCGATAAGTAATTATATGACATATGTCTGTGTGTGTGTAGAGAGAGAGAGAGAGAAGAAGGTTGTTTTACACATACAATAAAAATGCATTTGATGGTTCTCCACATAATTTGTGTATGCTTCCATGTATCTCTATGTTTGTTTATATATAATTTTGTAACATATGTTGCTCTGTGTAAGGAACTACTAGTGACCTTCTCATACTTTCTCTCAGACTACAATATTGGTCCTATTGTCGGTAGTTCTGAACTTGGGCATGTATAAAATAAAAAGCACATAGATGTTAAGCTTGGAAAACATATGCGAATGGTGGGAGCGCAAAATTAATAATTACATCAAAATTATGCAAGGAGGAACTGACTAACACTAGCGTAGGCATGTACACATTTCTTCTCAAAAACACACCAACGATCCCTGGAAGCTATTCCAAAGAAACTATTTGAATATCTCAATCAATCACCTAATGTGCAAACTCACTTCAGATGAAGAATTGATGCACAAAATAATAAACAGAGGAAAAAAAAACGTGAATGAGTGGTTTGAAATAATAGTACGTGATTATATTGAAGAATAAGAAATCGAAGAAAGTTCGTTAGTCAAAACCGTAAAACACAAATTATACACTGACTTGCATGATGGTTTACTTTGCATCATATCTTCCTTGCTTCATAAATTTCTGTTAGACAAGGGAGTTGGAGACATTGTTGAATATCGACCCCTCTTGGCCAATCCTCCACCAAATTCAAATTGGAAAGAAAAGAAAGAAGAGTGAGAAGAGTTCCATCCAATCCAATTGCAAAGACACAAGAGAAACCTGGGATTATTTTTTAAAGAAATGAGAACAACAAGAATGATGAAGACTTTCGACTTTGAGTAAGTTGGGTTGGTGATGGGGGCTTGGATAATCCATGAGATGATATAATTCGAAGTTGAGTGCACCGAAATTTGAAAATGTCTAAATTTGGAAGGAAGATAATTGAAACAAGAGATGCATTAGATTCAAGAGGGAAGTATGCACGACGAAGGTAGATCTATAAACCCTCAACTGACATCCAAATACTGAAATGGGACAAACAGAAAAAGAGGAGAGAAGAGTTATGAAACGAAAGAGATCCCAAAAGTTCATATCGAAAACCTACCCAGGCCCGACAATTCATTGGAGCAACACTAGAGAGCACCTCGATGGCTCTTGGGAGGAATGCAAGCTTGTGAGTGAGTGTGTCAGCCAGTGTCACCTAGCATGCAATCAACAAAGTCGATAGTATGGAGATTGATAATTCAAGACCCGTGATTCGACATTCTCCCACAAGAAGTCATAGCCCATGCTTTATAGAGTTCCTTTGTCAAAGACTTCATGTGGATACTCAATCACCAAAGTTATGGTGTTGAACTGACAATGACAGTCACATAAGAGACACGCTTCTAATTGAAGCACGAGAGAATATCCAAAATAAACTAGAGGATATACTCCTCCACATAAGAGATCTCATGGACTCTGCCCCTGCCACTTCTTGAAGATTCTAAAATGACAGATAGTGAAAATGAATCGATGCAACCTTTAAAAGGATGATTCGTAGAATATATAGATAAAGGTTGTCAAATAGATGATATAATCCCAAACAGAGAACAAATGCAATTAGCTCTAGATTACGATCCAACTAAAGACCAACGTCGGATTGTCTTAGTTGAGTCGAATAAATGCAACCTAACAAAGGATTAGTTGGAGTGGGTAACTGCTCCAACCATCTCTCTATTGTACAAATACTCATGAAGATGGAATATAAACTTGGATGGATATCCTTCCCACAAATCTATCTATCTTCTTGAGTACGTGTGTGTCCCTATTATTCCTCCTATAATGTAACTCTCTTCTTGAAAGCTTCTCATTATTCCCTGGACTACAACACTTTGGTTTCGTTGCTACATGACCTTTAACCAAGACTTTGATATTGGATGGAAGATTTGTTCGAGATATTTGTGGAAATAAAGAAGCTTGCATGAAGATGATCTTGGAGCAGCCTTTTTCAGTGGGTGAGAACCACATGGAAGAAGCTTGCATATAAGAAGAACGAGAAAATACAAAATCAAAGATAAGTATATCTTTAGAGAATAAAAGAATAAGAAAGTAGCTACTATAGATATTCACTTCTAAAGATTCTTAAGAAAAATTATTGAACATTGGTGATTATTTATAAATTTATTATGGATATTGTTTCATGTAATATGAGTTTGAAAGAGAAGAAAAAGATTCACAAGTCAAGGGTTTGCATGTAAATAAACTAAAATAATGCTGTGAGCCCAATTTACTGCTCATGCGGAGACTCGGTAACGAATGAATTTAGACACAATTGCCTAGGCATCGATTCATTGTTGGAGACTATTGGCTAGAAGTTCCAACGAGAAAATATCGATGGAGTGATGATGGCAAGTCCAAACAAGATTTTTTAGATGTGGCCTGAGATCAAGTGTTTGAATGGAAACCAATTTGCTCACTAAAATTTTGAAGATACTACAATCTGCTCTGCCCATGATATTGTTTGGTGGTGTGCGAATTGATCTAGATGTATTAATCGCAATCCACAAGCATCCCTTCTGTTGTTGAGATCAACAACTTCTTGCATGCATGCTAAATTCGCACTCGGGTTATATATGGGGGTTTCACTGGTACAGGATAATGCACAGATCGACCATATGTATGAAACCATGCGTAGAGTTTTGGTGGGCACTGAGTTTATTGGTAGATCTTATGTGATATAATGAGCCCGACTCTACCGGTGAAGACCATATCCCTTCACTTTCTACTCAATCACGGATAATTCTTGCATTGATAGCGACAAGTCGAAAGGATTGATCCAGAACGATTTCTTATTTTACTCACCAACGAAAAGGAGAGGTTACTGTTCTCTTGTTTGATTATTGCTTCAAAAATCTATGACGTAGATGGAGAGGTTACTGTTGCTTTTGAACTAGTCGACCAGGTCAAATAATTTAAAGAATATGTTGAAACAGAGGCTACAAACATTGTACACTTTGAAAGTAAGATTCTAATGGCGTTGTGTCTCAATGATTATATCGTTCCCCACAGCATTAACTTTTATCAAATTCACACTTTCAATCACTAAGCCAAAATCTAGGGTGGAATATTGGAAATTGAAATATCTTGTCGAGTACCTAGCAGAATTGACATTATGAAATGACAATTCCTTCATTACAATGTATCCTTAATTGTTGCCTCTATAGTGTAATATGTCTTGCTAATCCTTAATCCAAAAGGCAATAACCCATGGGATCGAAGCCTGAGAGACTTAACTGGTTAGTCTCTTATTCACATGATGGATTGTTTGAAGGATTCAACTGCTTAGTCTCTTATTCACATGATGGATTGTTTGAAGGATGTCCATTTTTTGTGTAACAACATAGAGTTACATGAATATTGTGCTATCATAGATAAAAATTGTAGTGTTATGGAGTCCAAGTGTGTCACCATATTGTTTCCACTTAAAGTTCTTTCTCCTTATTTTGACTCTCCAAGTGAAAGGATTAAGTGGAATAGAAGGATATTGATCTGGAAAAAAAAAATGTATAAGAGTGAATTGTTTTCCAAAGGGAAAATTGGTCTTAGCATGAGATCACAACATCAATACGATGTGAATGTGTCAATTGCACACACAACATAAAAGCAATGGTAGTTTATTTTATATGGAAATATGAAAGCAATTGAAACTTTGTAAGGTGTACAAGCACAAGCTTTACTCTACACCATTTAATTCATGAAGATGTTTACTTAGGAGGTTCCCATGCTCTTATACAGTTGGTGCTCCATAAATATTGGTAAGGGTTAAAAAAAAATAATATATCAAGAGTACATCGAAATTCTATCCAAGAATGTACAAATTAATGTTTCACAAAGGAGTTAAGTTATGAATGATTATGAGAGTATTTTTATTCAATAACCTTGTAAAGTTGTTGTTGAATTCATATGAAAAAAAAAATTACATGAAGGATAGTCGAGTCTCTAGGTCTAGTTGGAAAAAGAAAAAATATATTGTCAATTGAGTCATATTTTTTGAAAAAACTGAGTTGAAGTAGAAAGGAGGGTGTTAAATGTGCATCTTCAAAGGCAGGAAATCCCCTCCATCATTGTAATGTAAGTCAATTTATATCCAATGAGATTGATTCCTTGTTGATGTCAGTTGATACCCAGTCAACAACATTTGGTTGATTTTGTAAAACTATGGTTCCAACAAAAAGGTGTCTTTCTTTTGAGTCGTTGAATCAAGTCATGATCATATAAAGTCGTAGTCAAATCCTCCTTCATTTAATATCAAATGCAGACTCTATATATTCTCAGATACCAAAAAAACATAAAGAAGCACATCCATGTTTGACAAGTAGCAGAGCGGAGCAGTAAAAGATTAATCATTGATGATTATCATTTTGGTAGAAGATAAAGACATTCAAGAAAGAGACATCAGATGATGAGACATACACACAAGAGCTTAAAATAAAAGATGATGGCACAAGAAATATTGAATTGATTAAGCCCCCTAGTGTAAAAGTTGCAGGATAGTTCCTGAGTTGTGACCTTGGAATCTAGAAAGTAGAGAAATGGTAGGTTGGTCGAAGCATGATGTTCCATTGTAGGGTGTGTGAAGGGGAAAGAGAAGCACAAGTCGAGCCAAGCACCGCTCCGAAGGCACAATGGAGCAACAAGAGAGTCAAGAGGACCAATGTTGGGTGGGGTAGTTGAGTGTCGGAGACTCACTGACTGTGCAGGAACTTACCAGATTGAAGACAAAGGCTAAATAGTAATAGGTCATTAGTTATCTACACACTTTCTTAGGATGAGTGAGGATTTGAGTGTGGGGGAGATGTTGGGAGGCCTTTTAGTCCCTTGTAATAATCCATCATATATTATACACTAGCATAATAATGTATGGATACATGTAATAAAGTATGTAAATGCACGTATAGGATAAATGAAACCTAACAAAGGATTATTTGGAGTAGGTACAACCACTCCAACCATCTTTTTATTGTACAAATACTCATGAAGATGGAATATAAACTCGAATGGATATCCTTCCCACAAATCTCTCTCTTTTGTAGTACATGTATGTCCCTATTATTCCTTCTATATTGTATCTCTCTTCTTGAATGCTTGTTGTTATTCCCTAGACTACAACAATGGTCAAATTATTAATATTTAATATTATGTAGGAATTTCCCAAGTTTGAAGCATAAAGTAAGGTTTCTAGTGATTGAATGTTCAAAATTTCAACATAGCCCCTTGTTTTAAAATGTTTTTGGACTAACAACAAGGAGGATATTTGCAAGGGTCCTAACAATAGTATTCAGTCGAATATCTCAGGGCTCTAACTAAGGAGGTTCAATTATACCCTTAGTCGTGCTACTCGATTACCCAGGTACGAGAGAGTAATATTATCGAGTGTTGTTCGTGATGCCATTATAGAAGCTACGCAATGAGTGACTTATCTAAGGTTGGTTTCAGAACAACTACAGGAATTTTGATATACTTGATGGTACGTGGAAGTGAATTTTGTATACAGGCATTGTCTGATGCGGTACTACTCGAAGGGGTACCAACAGGTTTGTCCTATAACTACAAATATGGGTTTGTACTTCTCTTTTCTCCCATCAATAACATGCATAATCTTGAACAACCATCATGAATCTATCACTAATTTTCCAATTAGTTATGGAATAATCTCCTAGACATCATTCTTTGAAATTGAGTTATACTCCTCAGTCATTGAATCCCACCACATTGTTCAACAATTTCCTCCTCAAACCTAGAAGGTTTTGTAACAATGATAAAAGTCATCATTGTAACATAAGTGGGTAACTTTTTAGCTGGATGACTCCCTCGAAAAGTAGATTTTGGCAATCCCATTTAGTATTGTTCTTCTTGCAAGGTTTAGGTAAACCATCTAAGCTTCGTCATTGAAATAGTTGGCAAAGAGGCATGTGTTCTCATTGAGGTCTCAACAAGTCCTAAGTTTTTTGGAAAACTTGGGGACCTTCTTTTCATTGATTTGAATCAATTCTATAGATTCCATCTTTGGTTTTCTCTTGTATTTTATTCAGTTTGGGAAAAGTTTCATTTGATTCATTTATAAGTTTTGGATTGTTTGATCTTCTTTGGTTGCATTATATTATACCATTCAAACATGTTTCAAAATTATTTGGATAGGGGTTATGTTTCATTGTCTCTTATTTAAGAATTAGGCCTTATTCTTTTTAGCATTTCAAGTTTTGAAACCAATTTTCAAATTGATCTTTCCCTTTACCTTTGGCCTTTTCACTGTCGATGTTTTACCCAATTTCTTGATTGGGCCCAATATTTAAATCAAGCCGCTTATTTTATCTTTTAAATTTAATTCTCACCGATTTAGTAGGTGGTCCTTGTTTGCTAATTGAGCCTCATTTTCCTTATGATTTGAACTTTTTCAATGGTAGAACTAATTTTTGGATTGGGATAGCCTTTTTTATTTCTCTTTCGCTTGGATCCTCTTTGGTCGATTTTCAAATTGAGCATGATCCATTGGTCAAGCCTCTTTCGTACCTTATGATTTGTCTTCCCTCAATTGCAAAATAAGTCCACATTTTTCAATTGAGTCGATCTTGTTTAATTGGTCTTCCTTTTACCCTCTTTTTCAATTTTGGTTTTGATTTTTGAATTGGTCACATTGATAATTTATTGTTGTGTTTTCCTCTTGATATAGGAATCTATATTGATTCATTGATCAACCCCTCCTTTATATATTTTGAAATTAGGTTTAATTGATTTGGATATTGTTCCTAATTCCTCATTCGAATCGATCTCCAAATTAGCTCTCTCTTTTATTTTTATTCCATTTTTTCCTCCTGACTATCAAATTGGGCCCTTTTTGGTTTCACCTTTTTGAAGTCGTGACCTATTCAAATATTAGTTCGAACTTTTTCTTTATGGCCTTCATGATTCCCTTTATGAAATTCTTTGATCAAAATTTAATCTAACCTGATTTTCAAGTCAGGGCCTCTTAACTCATCCTTATACCGAAGTTGTGGCCCAAATGCCTAAATGAAGCCTAATTTTAGGATTGAACCCTCTTATGGTTTCTCTTTGAAAATCATTGTTAACTCCTTCATCTTGTTTCTTTATCAATTTTCAAATCATTCATTCATTATAGAAGTTCAAAAGAACATTAGAGGAACCATTGGGGGCATTTGAGTGTACTGATTAATACCTTTTTCATAACATTACATGTTTGGTGGTGCCATAACATCAAATATCACTAATTCAAAATCTTCATCATAAATGGCATACCGTGGATTGACATTAAAATTAAATTGAGGCTTGACACATTTTTCCCCTTAACGATTTAAAGGTCGCATTTGAATTGTTTGTTACCCATAATTATGATGATGTTGGTAAGGATGATTAAAATCCACTAAGACCATATGGTCTATCGGACCTTAAGAAGGTAACAGATTACTTTTATTTCTTTAAAATTGTATTTCTATGCTCAAAAATCATTGAGAGAAGCGCTCCAAGATCACCATAGTTTTGATGATTGAGGAGGTTAGGAAGGTCTGTATTGTGGCAACTATTTTTAAATTGGGATCTAATATGGGTATAGGCAGGGCATTCTAAGGGTAATTTTTTTTCATCTTCTATCCTCATAGTGTCACAAAGATGACAAATTATTTCATCCTACTGTGTTTTTGGAATTGTCCAACAGCCAGTTTGGCTATGTAGTTTGTGAAATTTTATTCTTAGTTTAGCAATGATGATTTTCTTCTTTCCACTTCTCATAACTGAGAGTTACTTTTGATCTTCTAAATTAGGGTTTGTTGGATTACTGAGAGGGGGGTGAATCAGTAATAGAGCAATGTAATCTTTTTTAACCATATAATCCAAGTGTTATATCAATGAATCATTATCATCCAATAATTGCAGAGTAAATAAGCAATGAACAAATTAACAAACATACACATACACAGTACACTA
>SNQJ01S0000703.1:103341-142634 GCA_010110895.2 Picea sitchensis
GACTACTTTGACCTTTTGGGGCTTCTAGATGACATATGAGGGTCCTCCAACTTCGTAAGGCCATAACTCTCAAACCGTGAGGAGTTATGTGACGTTCCACATACCACTAGAAATGGAATGAAATTTAATATCCATATAGAATAGTATTATCTGAAAATATATCATAAATCATACTGTTATCCATCAAACAAACTTGGGTCCATTACCCAAACCTAGGGTCTCCAACTTCTAATGGCCATAACTCTCTAACCGTGAGGAGTTTCCACATACCACCGGAAATGGAATGACAAGAACTATGATAGTTTACCTAAAAAATTCATTGTCCTTCATCTCATTATTCCGCAATTAAGCATGTTTTCTCTTACTCCGCAAAGTGTCTTCCCGTGAGGGCTTTCACCATAAGGGGACCACTTTGGAGTTCATCCATATTTAATTCTTATCAATCATGAAAATACAATAATGAGTCATATTTACATCAAACAATCTTGGGTCCATTACCCAAACCTTTGTGTTGTGGGGCTTTCTTCAAGGGTTTACATCAATGACAACAAACCTTAATCAACAATTGACCACCTCCTTGTAGTATCTTAATTTCCTTTTATTCACTAATTCTTTATCACACCAAATATTCTCCTTAAATTTAAAAGTGATAATATTTTTAATATATTTTTATTATCCATGGTGTCTTCTTCTTGTATTCCCCAATGATTTAGCCAAGATATGGCATATTTATGCCATCCGCGCTTGAGTAGTTGGTGGTTTTGGCTAGAGTTTGAAGCAATTTTGGGGATCCTTTTCTCATCCATGTTGTTTATCTTGTTCTTGTAATTTAGTTATCTAATCACAGAAATGCTCTTAATGGAGGTAAGGCTTGCTTCTATGATGATCCAAGTGGATATTGGTGGCCACCCACCTATTCCAACTGGCTCATCTTGACATTTTTAGTTCAGCATGTTTCTCTGTAATGATGACATTTATTTGTAATTGTGCATTCTGCACTTCTGACATTTTCCTGCAGCCCTACACAACATCCAGATGGATATTGGTGTCCACCCACCTACTTCAACTGGCTTATTTTGGAAGCTTTCATGCCACTACATCTTTCTGTACTTCCAGGACCATTTTGGGGCCCTAAACAAGGTTTGTTTTTTTACTTTCCATAGTCAAACTATAGACAGAGTCATACTTTGAAGGAATAATGTGTATTTCCCGAAAAGACCTTTCCAACGGGCTATCACACGCCTAAAATAGTGTTTGTATGCAAATTTTACAACCCCGGGAAGTTGAGGTACCAACTTACCCATTAGGGCCCCAATAACTTTTGGCATTTCATCTCCTCGAGTTAGGTTTTTGGATGTTTAGGGTTTTGGAATCCATGAGTAACGTTAAAAATGCCAATGGAGCCTTTTTGTAATCATTCTGCCTAGATGAATTTGTGTAGTAGCCACATCTCTTCTTAGAGATAGCTACCACCATTTGAGCACGTTGTTTTCAATTCTGCAATTTTAAAGTTTCAGCCTATTTTCTTTATTCAATAGAATTGATTTCTCACTGTATATATATTGTTTTTCTCTGTATCTTTTTGTTATTGTATTCAATATTTTATTCATTTTGTTCTGCTCATAAATCCAGATCAATGGTATCAGAGTGGTCTTCTCTTCATTTGTTTTTCTTTATGCATGTCCTCGAAAAGATCTGGGTACAAGATGTTGGGACTTGAACCAGTTGAGCCTTTGAAAGATCAGTCACGTCGAGCCCGAAAAAAACTCATGGGGGACGAGAAGAAATATTATGGAGCAAGATATCCTTTTAAATTGTTGCTAGAGGAAGCCCTTGTGCGACAAAGGAATGAAATGATGGACAACTTTGCACAGATCCTTCAGCGGCTACCCATAGGAGATGCATCTTCATCAAGCGACCACACAACCCCCTTCAAGGTACAAGTAAATTTTGATATTCCATTATTTGAAGGATTGATAGATGCAGATTTTGTAGATAAATGGTTGAATCTGCTCGAAGGGTATTTTTCGGTCCACAATTTTTCTAATAGGGAAAAGATTACTTTTGCACTCCTTGAGGTCGTCCCCCATGTTAAGGACTGGTGGGATACTTACTTTGAGAAAAGGGACACCGAGGAATCTGCAATATTTGTGGTCACCCCCACATGGGCTTCCTTCATGGATGTCATTAAATAACAGTACTACCGTGTTGGAAGCTACAAGAACCAGTACACAAGATGGTCCATGCTACGTCAGGAAAGGGACCAGACAATACCATATTTCACCAATATTTTCCATACCCTGCTCACCAAATTGGGTATCAAATACTTTGAACAACATCTGGTTCTCAAATAACTCAGATGTCTGCATATATAAATTCAAACAAAAATGGATTTTCTAGATATCGCATCATTAGGTGCAACTTATAGATATGTTGTCAAGATCAAGCAGAAATTTAAGCAGAAGAAGCAAGAGTTTGGATCTACAAACTCCTCACAGTCGAAGAAGGGAAAAGTCAGCCCCAACCCACAAAAAAAGGGATAGAGAGAATATGGCCACTCTCAAGACAACCAGTCCAAGCCACAACCCAAGAAGGGTAATGAGAATTTGAAGAATGATACAAGAAAGTGGTGTCAATGCCATAAAATCCCTTGGCACAACACCGAAGAATGTCGCTCCAAGCAGTCACTGGTGGCTGAGATGAAAGCTTCTGAGTCAGAGGAATATTCTAACTTTGAATCAAATCCAAAAAGAGGGAAGTGGATTATCGATGTTGAACTCAATTCCACTATCACTACCACCAAGGTCCAGCCAAGCGAACCAGAAGAACCAGAGGAAGGGGAATGCATCTTTCACTCACAGATGTGGGTAAATGGGGCTCCACTTCATTTCATCGTCGATAGAAAAAGTCAGAAGAACCTGATCTCAACAGAGGTCTTCAAGCGGTTAGACCTGCCGATAACAGCGCACCCGCAACCCTACACCATCGACTAGTTTCGCCAAGGAATGGATCTTTGTGTCAGCCAACAGTGTCGTCTTCCCTATGGGATCAAGCCCTTCAAATACAAGGTATTGTGTGATATTTCTCCCCTTGAAGCTTGTGATTTTATTTTAGGCCATCCATATTTGTGGAAGCGACATGTTGTGTATGAGTCTAGACCCTGCAGTGTTATTATTACTTTAGGTAGACAATTGTACAAGATACCAAAGGTAGCGCAGCCTATTGTTATTTATTTAATATCTACTCAGCAATGCAGTAAGGTTATTTCATAGACTGTGAAGTTCATCCTTTTTTTGATCCATGCTCGCGGTGAGAAGAAGTTCGTCGCCACATCTGTGACCTCTACATAGAGCCTCTCTTTGCAGCAGAAGCAAGTGGATGGGATAGTGGAAGAATACAAATACATATTCTCCTCACCCACTGTGGTATCGACGCACTGCCAAGTCAAGCATCCAATTGATCTAATTCCCAATGCATCTCTGCCTAATGGACTTGTCTATCATCGCTCGCTAATGGAAAATGACAAAATCAACTACCAGATCCAAGAGTTGCTTCAAAATGGGCACATATGACCCATATCCTCCCCTTGCGAAAGCTTGATTGTACTATTGCAGAAGAAATACGGGACCTGGTGGCTCTGCATTGATTACAGACCATTAAACAAAATCACAGTCAGGAACTGGTAACCAATTCCCCGAATTGATGACCTTCTTAAACAACTCAAGGGGGGAAAGTTTTTCAGCAATATTGACCTAAAGTCTAGCTACCACCAGGTTCCCATCGAATCGAATGATGTATGGAAGACAACTTTCAAATCTAAAGAAGGTCTCTTTGAATGGTTGTTCATGTCCTTTGGCTTAACAAATGCACCAACAACTTTCATGAGGTTGATGGATGATGTATTGAGACCCTTCACCAACTCTTTTTTGGTGGTATATTTGAATGGCATCCTCATCTTCAACATAACTTGGGAGGAGCACATGCAGCATATCCAATAGGTTTTGAGCACTCTACGGCAATACAAGCTATATGCCAACTTGGAAAAATGCTCCTTTGGCATGAATAGGGTCCAATACTTGGGATACATTGTTGTTGAGCATGGGGTACATGTGGATCCAGCTAAGATTCAAGTCATCCGTGACTGGCCAGCCTTGACAACATTAATCGAGCTTTGGAGATTCTTGGGACTTGCCAAATTCTACAGAAGGTTCGTGTTGGGATTCTCCCATATTGCATGGTCCCTCAACCAAGAGACCAAGGGTGGTGGAAAGGAAAAGTTCACATGGGGGAAGGAACAACAACGATAATTTGATGGTATGAAGCATCGCTTGTGATCAGCTCCATTACTTTCCTTACCCAATCCGCAACAATTGTTAGAAACTGAGACGGATGCCTCCGACTATGTTGTAGGCGCGGTTCTCACTCAACACGGTCATCCAATAGCATACCATAGTGAGACACTCTCAGATATCGTCCGAAAATACCCCACCTATGACAAGGAAATGTATTCCATTGTGCAAGTTTGTCTTCAATGTAAACATTACATTATGGGAAAGGATACAGTGATCCACACTAATCACAAGCCTCTGCAGTTCATACGAACACAGGGGAAGTTGCAGAACAACCGCCATCAAAAGTGGTCCACATACATGTAGCAGTTCCATCTCAACATCAAGTATAATACGGGGAGCACAAATCGTGTCGTTGATTTCCTTAGTCAACCTCCCTTTGTTGCACTCACCAACGTGCTCCATTCCTATGGGCATGAGGAATCTGAGTGGCCACAACTTTATCAGCGTGACCCTGACTTCGCCACCACCTATCATCTCTTGGGTACAGGCGCGAATGTCACCGATTTTCACATTCATCATGGACTGTTATTCCATCTAGGCCACCTTTTGTTCCCGTAAGAGAGCGTTCAAAGATTATTTGGGAGGCTCACTATAGTCGGATGGTAGGAAATTTTGGTGTGGAGAAAACTGTGGTCATTCTATAGAAACATTTTTATTGGAGAAAACATCAACAAGACGTCAACAAGTATATCATATCTTGCACTGCCTGTGCCATTACCAAGACATCCATCAAGAATCGAGACCCCTCTTCCTACTCCCGAGATGCCTTGGGAATCCATCTCAATGGATTACATGTCTAGCCTTCCATCCACCAAGCAAGGAAATGATTGTGTATTTTTGGTGGTGGATCAGTTTTCGAAGATGGTCACTCTCACATCCTGCAAGAAGAGCATCACAGCGGAAGATACTACCAATCTCTTCTTCGAACGAGTGTGGGTCCATTTTGGGATACCACAGACCATCATCTCATATCGGGACAGCAGGTTCCTCAGCACATTTTGGTTGAGTCTTTGGTCACTATTGGACACCAATCTCACTAAATTCATTTCCTTCCACCCACAAACCGATGGCCAAACAAGGGTCATCAATCAGATGATTGTGCACATCCTACACATGTATAACTCTAAGCATTCACATACATGCTATGAGAGTCTTCCCTATGTTCAACGCAGCTACAACAGGGCTCCTCATAGCTCCATCAGCCATAGCCCATTTTAGGTGGGGCTAGGATTCCAACCATTGGGTCCCATTGATGTTACACTACCTCTTGCAACGACACAGGAAAAATATTCCCATGTTTAGTCTAAGGCTGACAAAGCCACCATATTCATTGAGAGGATTCAGCACATTTGCCAACAGGTCCATGAGATTTTGCAGAAAGTTGATGTTAAGTACAAGCAGTGTCATGATCAACACCGGGTACCGCACAAATTTCAGGTGGGAGACAAGGTTTGGTTACATTTGAAGAAAGTGTGCCTTGCAAAGCCCCACCAAAATCTTCTTCCACTGCACTATGGGCCTTACACTATCACCAAGGTTTTGGGTGACAATGCTTTTGAGCTCAACACTCCCCCCTTCCTTGGCTTGCACCCAGTGTTCAATGTGGACCTCCTTCGGCCATATTTTCCACCATTATTGGGCACCTCCGAGATCGCAAAACAGTTGACACCAACAGAGCTCAACCCTGACTACATGGAATAGGAATCCACTGATCATATAGTGGACACACAGGTCAAGGGCACTCTCTAGTAGAAGATTCGGCTTTATCAAGTTGTGAAGGCAAGCAGATCCTGCACCAAGGAAAGTGGCTCACCCGAGGCCAAATTCAACAAAAATTTCCTCACCTAATGGGGGCACTCAATGTAATGGAGACCATTTCTTCCTAAGGGGGGGCAATTGATATAGGTGGATATTGGTGGCCACTGACCTATTCCAACTGGATCATCTTGATAGTTTTAGTTCAACATGTTTCTCTATAATGATGACATTTCTTTTTAATTGTGGGTTTTTCACTTCTCGGGATGTCTTCCATCCATACATAGCATCCAGGTAGATATTGGTGTTCGTCCACCTATTACAACTGGCTTATTTTGGAAGTTTTCATGTCAGTACATCTTTTTGTACTTCAAGGGTCATTTTGGGGACCTAAACAATGTTCTTTTGTCTTGCCACAGTCAATCTGCAGACAAAGTTATAGTTTAACGATTTAATATGTATTTCTCAAAAATACCTTTCCAACAGGCTATCACACGCCTAAAATGGAGGTCGTATGCAAACTTTAAGACCCCAGGAAGTTGAGGTACCAACTTACCTATCAAGGCCCACAAAACGTTTGGTGTTTCATCTCCTAGGGTTAGGTTTTTGGATGTCTATGGTTTTGGCATTCATGAGTAATGTTAAAAAGGCCTTTGGAGCCTCATTGTAATCATTTTTCTCATATGAATGCACGTAGTAACCACATCTCTTCTCAAAGATAGCTACCACCATTCGAGCAAGTTCTTTTCAATTCTGCAGTTTTACAATTTCAACCTATTTTCTTTATTCAATAGAATTTATTGTTCACTGGATATGTGTTGTTGTTCTTCGTATCTTTGTTTTATTTTATTCAATCTGTTATTAATTTTTTTCCACTCATAAATTTGGATCATGTGAGGAGGATAAGATAGGGTGTGTTTCCCTTAATTTTGAGACTATGAGTTATAAAATTCTTTTGGATATGTTCTATCTTTCTCCAGGATTCTCTAGATATGTTGCAACCTCAAACTTCACATCCATATAAGATAATTGGAGTGATGAGTGTGTGAAAAAATATTTTTTTTAATCCCAAATCCAAAGTTTCATTGATTTACAATTGTTTTCAAGCCTATAATAAGATTTTCACCCTCCATTTATCATTTTTTCAATGCTATAGTTCCAATTGATCTTGTGGTGGATATCGATTCTAAGATATGTGTATGAAGGCACTTCCTCCAATCTATTGTTGTCATAAAAAAAGGTATTGTAGGTGATCCTTTTGGATTTAATTATCATAACCTTTGTTTTGTCAATATTCACAATCATTCCCATGCTAGAGAAAAATTCCTTGAGGATTATTAGTTGCTTACCTAGGTCATAGGGACTCTTCTCCATAAGAACAATTTTGTCAGCATAAAGAAGGAGGTTGATGACTATACTAGCGAGAGTCAGGCCAACACAACCTGCACCCTCCAAACAATCTTCTAGCTTATCCATATAGATGTCTAAAAAGGTAGGGGATAGGGGATAACCTTGTTTGACTGCTCTTACCATCTCTTAGTGCTCCTAAACTTGGAAATAACTTTCTCATAAATCCTTACTGTAACATCTCTTAACTTGAAGGGACTTTAAGATCTTCTAACCTATTCCAAAGGTTAGTCCTGGGCACAGTTTCAAAAGCTTAACATTTGTCGATGCATTGTGTTCACTTGTATCACTAGAAGAACTTAAGGATGTGTGTTAATATGTTAACCGGTGTTCCTATTTTTTAGTTCCACATTTGAAACTTCTAGTGTGTATTAACTTGAGGACGTTTGTACAAGTACTCAATTTGAAACTTTCACCTCCTAATCACACATTCAAAGCTTGAAATTTTGGACTAATGATGTGCATGCTTAACTAGTTAAGCCAAATACACTATATTTAAAAACATTTTCATCATTTAGAGTAATACATTGTGACGATTAAGAGATCGTCTTTGTATGGACTTTTAAAAGAAGAATGGTTTGAATGGTTTTCTCTTGTAAAATATTTGGCCCCTCTGGTTATCTTTTTCCATCAATTTTAAGGTACAATCCTCGAATATGTGGCCTATAATAGACTACTCTAGGGAGGATTTTGATTCCCCTTTCAAATGTAAAGTTCCTTCGATCTAGAAATGCATGCAACATTCATCTTGATTTAAAATATCTTGGTTTATGTTTGATAGTTGTAGTTCAACTTGGAACAAATGTTGTCTTTTCTTGGGCAACTTTCCCTTTTGTCATTTTCAAAGTTCCATTGTTTTGACTGAAAATGCTATTTTGAAAGGGGTAATGAGATTTTTGAAAGATTGAGAAAAATTTTGCTCATGTCTAGGTGCATATTTTGATATTTCGAAGGAGTCAATTTCAGGTCATGGAATTATTTCAATTTCTTAGCTAAAGACTATGATATGTTATGTTGTTCGAAAGGGTGAAACATAGGCTTATTTAAGTGGATCCAAAGGAACAAGTTAGAAAGAGAAAAACAGTGAAGCATAAGCTAGTGGCATAGCAATGTGTGGAAGATAAACCAGCAAAAGAGAAACCAACATTAGAGAAACAATCAATTAAGAAAAAGAAATAACTAACTAAAGAAAAATAGGCTTCCACGGAAATAATGGCTAAAGAGTTTAAGATTCCTATACAAATACTTCTCATTAAACTAGTATTGATAATGCACACACATATATAGTGAATTATTCTTATTAATAAAAAATGGGAAAGGATTTCCTACCACTTTAGAACAAAATGATACGCTGCAGGAAAAATTGATGGACCACAAAACTTAAGAAAATCATGTATCCGTAATATTGTTGCAAGATCACTAGTGTCTCCATGTCTTGAGATGATTATATGGTTGATGAATCGAATTGATGTAAATACAAAGAAGATATGCAACAAATAGGGAAAGTGCATAGCCACTTTCACGCCTATTGATTTGGAAGCATATTATAAGTTTCCTAAGATTGAAGCTTATTTGGCCACTAAATGGATGTGAGATTTGGCATGCACACATGATTGTTATGATATTCTTGTTGTATGGTATGATGAATGAAGGATGTTTAAATCTAGGAACACTAGAGAATTTCCCACAACCAATTTCAAAGGTAATTATTTGTTTTCTATTCAATTGATAATAGTTCTATATGGGGAGAATTCATCATCTCATATGAAAATAGCAAGGGTTCCCTTAATTTATGAAATCACTGAAAAAGGCATAGTGTTCAATTGGGAAATGATTTTGTCCTTCTTTCATTGAATCCATAAGGAGGTCCAAACCTGGTCAATCCCCCAACCCTCTAGGATTGTATATGTCATCCTATATTTTGGATGTGGTGTGTGCTTCCAACTTATTTGCATGCATGGGTTGGTTTTGGTTGCCAAAACAACCCTCAATTCATGTGTATTACAAAGACCCATGGGAGAATAAGTACATGTGCCAGTGGTTCAAATCCGTGACGATTTCCTTGCTTCATTGTATGAACTATATTTTTGCAAACCATGTTCAAGAATCTCACCAAAATCCATTGAGGGTATGAAGAAAATTGGAGACTAGTATATTGATGATTGGTCCACCTACATGAGAATATATGGGACAACCAAGCCACCTCACTCACTTTCAGCATATGTTTCCAACACACTAATCATTTGAGAAATTGGTTACCAAATGACTTTCCATGGTTTAAACACTTGTCTTATTAAGCATCAAAAGAAGTTGTGTCCTCCATATCCCTTGTTTATAGACTTGTATGGATTGATAGATTCCTCGTGGGACAAAATGGAAGGAGAAAATATGGATACTTATCTTTCCTTTGGAGAGGTATCAAATGCACAACCCTCTTGATATAGTTGGAAATCATGGGTTTGAGATGAGAATTGCCTTTCCTTATTAGTCTGAGAAAAATGAAGTTGAAGAGAAAAAAAGAAGATCCCTTACTTTTAACGAGGTACAAAAAAAATCAACAAATTCAAGCAAAAGAGAAAGAGAAAATATGAGAGGAGGTAGAAAGAACTACTATAAAAAAGTAAACACTACAAGAAAAAAAAGAAGAGAACAAGAGAAAAATATATTGAAAGTTATAGAAAAAGTGAACATTGATGCTAAGGCTAAGAAACAAGTAGAAACACAAGCCAAAGCTACAAGAAAGGAGTAAGCAAAAAAAAAGGAAGCTCGGGTAAAATCACAAGTTGATGTTGAAACCAAAAATAAAAGAGAAGTTGAGGCCAAGGAAAGAGAGGAAGCTAAGGTAAAGAAGAAAAAATAAGTTAATGAAAAATCTAAAGTGGATGTAGAGGTTGAAAGGATAAAATAAAAAGTCTAGAAACAATGTTGAAGTAGAGGAACAAAGAAAAGTAGAAGAAGATTTAAAGTGCTTGGGATGATGCTAAGATGGAAAAGAAGAAGAGGAAAGAAAAGAGCGGAAATAACAACATGGAGGAATATTGAAATGGAAATCAATAATTAATGGAGGTGTACACCCCTCAAAGTTTCACTAGTTCAGTTTCTCCAGGAATGGTTATTAAAGGAGAAGGATCTTTTCCCACAACCACCGATGAGGTCACCAACTTTAAAATGTTCAATTTTGGTACAAAGAGGAATAAAGTTGTGAAACAAATTCATAAGCACGAGAATATTAATGTTGACAAAGAATTGGTACCTAATACCATGTTTGTTGTGATATATACTAGTGAATCGGGTCTCAAATCGGTTGTTTTTATAGGAGTTACAATAGCGCAAGCATTCATTAAGCAATTAATACAAAAAGAAAAATAAAGGAATATGAAGACAAAATTGCTTTGTTGGAAAATCAAGTGGATTATTACATGTCCATGGATTATTACATGTCCAATCAATATGATGTTTCAACATTTATTGAGTATGTATTCAAGAATGAGAATGAATTAAATGGTGTTCAAAGAGTTTTATAACAGATCCCAAAACTTATAAGCACAAAGGCAAGACATTTTGAATGTACAGACTCATATTCAAGCCTGGAAGATTTCATATGAATAGGCCCAATTACAGTTTGATAATGTTAGAATATGAGAGACGTGCATTAAGGTAATTGGTCCATAAATTCCCCTAAAATTCCCTCATTTAGTGAGAAGGATTTTCTAGACACTAAATATGACCATGGCCTTGGATATTGGAAGGGCTCATCTTTGATTGATCTAATGGGAGTCCAACATTAAATAGCTGATTATTTTATGATGTTGCAAGTAAGTGAGAAAATGGTTGAAGAACGTCATCTCCCATCTTTTGGTCCAAAAGATGATTGAGAATGTACATATGTATTTTAAGGACAATATTTAAAAGATAAGGTAAATGATTCAATCACTCCCTAGCATGAAAAATGAATCCATGAAAATCCACGTTGAAGATCCCACCAAGCACATCACTTTAATTAAAACATTATTTCTTATGTAAAAAAAATTGAAAGGAGAATGAGTCAAAGTATATCTTCTTATAAAGCTTCTTTCTTACAACATCACTTTCTCCAAAGTGATCTTGTTAAAAAGACCTTTGAAGCATGGAAAATATATATTAGTGCATAATAGTGAAATTTATGCACTAACATGGAGTTGAAATTTATTAGACCTTTCTCCAAATAACATGGAGTTGAAATTTGTTAGTGCATAATAGCTGGCACAAATCAACAGCTTTCTTGGTTGGCTCAAGATGCTTGGGCTTTAAGCATCTTGAAAGATTGTTGCTTAAATTTGATTCAAACAAGTTTGGACACCTTGAAGAGTACATTAAAAAAAAAAATTATGCTAGTTTTTTTTTGTTAATGAATGTTAAACATGCGGATGTTGTCTACTATATTTTCCTTTACATATTTTAAAATAAAGCTTCCACATGGTATTTTAACTTGAGCATTGGATATATCACTAATTGGAATCAATTTGAAACAACATTCTTAACTAAATTTGGTGATGAGAGAACCCCAACTACTTTGATAGTTGGTATTATCACCGTTAAGGATGAAAGTGAATAATAAGGAATTAATTAAGAATTGTAATCAATGATTTAAAATAATTTTAAATAAAAACATGAAATATTATGGACCTATTGTAGATGTACATGTTGAATTTTACACATACACTTTATCCATTTTCATTGCAATGTTCATCAAAAGAGCAAGTAAAACTACTTTGGAATAAAATTTCAAAGAAATAATTAAAGTAGAAAAGGAGATGGTAAGTCTAAAATCAAATCTTGGGTTGGAAGATAAGAAGACTATACCTGGCAATAAAAAAATCACTGCTACTAAATAAACCAAACACAGAGAGAATAAGGACAAAGATTTTCTTCAAAGAATTGGAGAGAAAATTTTGAATGAGATAATTGATTTAAAAGAAGAAAATTGATGAGGGAAATTCAAGAAATAAATTGTTCAAACCGTTATTCAATAAAAATCTAATACCTCTCGAAATCCCTTAAACTAGTTTGAATTTAAATTTGGAAAATTTCACTATGGATAATTTCTATAGAGCACACATGGCTAACCATTTGGAGAAAACTTGTATGTAATACATTATTATGTGTGGAGTATTTGTCTCTTCACCAACACACTCTATTACTTCAACTAAAGAGATTGAAGAGGTTGTTGAGAAGACCGAACATGATGATGGTACTAAGAAACAAGAAAAAACATCGAGGTTGTTGAGAAGACCGAACATGATGATGATACTAAGAAACAAGAAAAAACATCAATATTGATGTGGGATGTATTACCCACTGAAACTAATGAAGATGACAAAGAGGAGGTAGTTAAAGAGATACATATAATCCAAACCTCAAAAAATTATTATAACCTTATGAGTAAAGGAAAACCCTTCTCAACAAAAACACCTTCAACCTCTTCCAATCTTAAGAAAATAGTTTCTAGTACCACAAAAAATTCAACGTCTTCTTCTTTTATTCTTGACTTGAAATATAACATTATTGAGGATTTAAGAAAGGAAAGCAATGTCTCAATGTTTAATGTTTTTAATTAAATTTAGAATAAGAAGTTGTTACTGAAAATCCTAAATGAATTTGTTGAAAACAAACAAAAATCAACCATTTTTATGGAAAAGCGAGAACCTACAACCAACACAAATGCCAAAAAAAAGTCAATAGTAAATACAACTATAATTGGAAATAACTTTGTTTGTTATGCTCCACTTTTCTTGTTGAGTTTTGAAAATTTTAATTGGATTGTTCATAACTGCTAAGTTGATTCTAGAGCCTTTTCCAACATTATGCCATATTTTGTTTCCAGAAAATTGAGTGCAACACCTAGTAAATGTGTTGGATAGATCATAAGTTAAAGTGGTTGGTAAACTCAAAAATAGGGTAATCATACTAGCTTATAATCCTAAGCTTCATTAAGTGATTGGCATAATTGTTGTTGACATTCCATAAGCTTATGGTTTATGTTGAGAAGGGATTGACCTCAAAATTTGGAAGGCTATTTTGTTATAGATTGGCCACATTCGTGGTTTCCATGGAAATGACAACAACAACAAAAAATTAAAATAGATCGTCAAGTACATGAAACACATAGTTATTGATCTTAATGATAAGAATGAATTATTCTTCATTTCAAATTATTTTTTGGAAACCAGTTTTGGAAAATTTTCAATGGAACTTTTCCTTTTCAAATCTAACAAATAGTTTGAAATCCTTCATTACCATCAAATCGATGTGTCACGTTGTAAATTAGTAAATGTAAATAGTGTTTCTTTAACTAATTTGTATGTATCAACTAACATTTAGAAGCTATATTTTGATGGTTCGAAATCACAAGAAGGTGCAAGTGTTGGCTACATTCTAATCGATTCAGCAAGGAAACATATTTAAATTTCTTGTAGATTAAAATTTTAATGCACTAATAACACCACTAAGTATGAAACTTTGATTCAGGGACTCAAAACAGATGTGGATTGAAATTTCAAATACATACCAGTATTTCGTGATTCATAAATTATAGTGAGACAAATTGAAGGTTCAATTCATTATCATTTGTCTCATTTAAAGAATGACCAACAAGCGGCATGGAATTTGATAGATAAATTTGAAGCATTTAATATAATTTCAATTCTTTGAATTTAGAATGTAGAAATAGATTATTTAGCTAATGTTGACTCTTGCTTGGTTCCTTTAGATACTTTCATCATTGATAAATTTTTCATTGAATTATTTTTCAAGGTTTATGTTCCGGAAAATATTATGAATTGGGGAGTTTTTAATGATGATCAACATATCATACACTTCTTGATGTATGAAGGGACTTTCAATAATGGTGTTACAAATGATGAAGAACATTTGAAAGTTTTGAAAATCCTCCAAGAGGATTAAAAAAATCCAGAAATCTAATGTCATTTCAAGGAATGTGGTTACTTTGGAAAAGCTCTTTGATCTGCAATGCAAATTTAAGAATTCTACAAATGTTAAAACACATATGTCATTGATGCAATATGAGGTAATTAATAATTCATAGGTAACTGGGTTGCAACACACACACAATTATAGCACACACCCTGCTACAGAATGTACAACGAAAAAACAAAACAGAAATATTTTTTCCAAAGAATGAGAAAACCACTACAAACTAAAACACTTGAAAACCCACAAATTTCAATACCATTTGTTTATTAATTCAATGCAGCGAACAAATTTCTATATTACATCGAGCCTGAACTAAAAATACAGCCATGAATTGTTTCTTGTGTGGCTAAAAACCACTATGAAATGATCCATAAAGTAATGTTCTGTGTCTATGGGCTAAGATTTTTTTCACCCTTCTTGTGTGCTCACCCAATCTGGAATCTTTCTCTCCAATACACCTTCTACGATTTCCTTTCTTTGTGGTTCACCAACCCCTTCAAAATCACACTCCATTTCTTTTTAAAACTCCTCCTCGGCTCTGAAACGATTTTCCTGCCCTCCAAGAACGATTTGTTGCTTAACGCAAACCCCCTGCCTCTCCCAGGGTCTACGCGACCTCCCAGTCAAGGACCGTTCAAATTCGGAGCCAGATCGACTCTTAGGCTCCTGCTGAGCCCCCAAACCGATTTACACAGGCCTCTTTTTTGTTCCATGTGCAAGTTATACAAAACCCGCAGGTGTTTTCCTAGTCCTTCTTTCCTTTTAAAAATTTTAGAAAAAAATAAATCAAGCGCTAGGTCTGGTCACTCGGCGCTAATAGCAAGTGAACGATGGCTATGACCGAGGTGCTAAGCCAAAATGCGCTTAACTTCGGCCTTCGGGACTTCTAACACCTAAACTTACTCTAATCCCCCCTCCCAAAGTACTTTGTCACTGAATTCACTAGATTACTTCACGTGTCCCTCTCCAACCCGACGGTTAGGTTGAGCCCCCACCTCTGGGCTTCGGTCGATCTTCATTTAACTCCCCCCCCCCTTGATTTTTCTCCCGAAGTGTTATGCCTCTGAATATGCGGCTCGTCGACACGTATCACTTCCACGATCAACGACTGTGGTGAACTCTAGACTTCGGGCTTTGGGGGGGGCTTCTTCCACCCTTTCACCAGCTTTTCTCCAAAGTACCCTTCCTCTGAAGTGTCGATCTTTCACCGCATGTCTCAGTGATCAGGCGGTCACGATATGCCCTCCTCTTCAGGACTTCGACTATCTCGGCTCCTTTACACTCTCTAAACTTCTGAATGCACTAAGTTTCAAAGGGTCCTAAAGATTATCATTTGCACAAATATCTTAGATCTGACGGTCGTCATCTTCCTAGCGATATCCCATGGGATATTCACCGTCGCTAGCCCTCCTGAGCTTAGTTCTCCAAGATTTTAAAACCTTGGGCACACACCTTGTGACCTTGGAACTCTGCAACACGTGATTGTTCTCCCCTTAACCAAGAGTCTAAGAACAAATTTTCCTACGCACTCCTTGTGTGGCCCTATTCTTTTCTCTGCACTACTACTATCAAAGATTCAACGTTAACTCTTCTAAGATTCTCTGAGTTAAACTTAACTCTGTCAATGCACTCCTTGCGGAAAATATGCACTCCTTACACGAGCTCTCAAAAGAGAAACAATTGAAACTTATTCTAACTCTACAGATTCATGTATCTAATCACAAAATGCATTCATAAGCACAAGAACAAGTATAAACAGAGAATATAAATGAACAGAAAGCCTACCATTCATTCAGATAAACACAGTGACAACAAAACCAAACATTTGGATTTAAGCTTCTTTGTTCTATTCATTCAAGTGATAAAATATGCATAGATACAGGCAGTCCTCCATTGCTCCTTCAACAACTTATACAATGCTCTTTGGCTCTCAACAAAAACAACTCTCTCTCTCTCTCTCTCGGAAATGACAACTATCACAAATAAGCAGCACCAGTTTTCACAAAATGAGCAACACCAGCCTTCTTTTGGGCATAAGATACAAATATACAAGGGGTGATTTATCGAGCTTTTTCCCCCAACAACCTAATTTGTTTTCTATCAAGATTAATGCATCCATCTACTAAGGACTTATAGAGTTAATAGCATTTACAAAAAAGATAAGGGTTGATGTGCAGCCTCTATACAATACATCCTTTACATTAAAGTGATCTTGATTCGAGAGGATATTTGGGGATGGCCTCAGCCTCCAATCACTAATTACATTTCTTTTCATAAAAATTCAAATTAAAAAAGGTGTGTTCTCCTTTGTAGAATTCAAATTAGCTTCATGCATGTGTTGGATGATGTGCTTCACTCCATCCTATCCTCCTCTTTTAATGTTGATGTAGATGCTCCTGCATCATACTCCTCTGGCCAAAAATTCATGGACTCTTGTCCATGAGCTCCTGCATTGTCTTTCCTTTCTTTGAAATGTCTGCTTCACTTACCCAAATTGCATCTTCTTCAGGATGGCCCTTCCACTTAACCAGATACTCAAAATAATTCTTCCTTCTAGTCCTCTTGTCAATCCTCTGATCTATGATTTTCTCCATCGGTGGCGTCTATTCTATAGACATTTGTTTTTCCCATATGATTTCCTTCTGATCATCTGATACTCCTATTTCATATTCCCTGTAAGGATACAGGTCTGCAACATTAAAAATGGGTGATATTCCCACATTGTCTGGCAGCTCAATTTCATAAGCATTTGTTGTAAACTTTCTAAGGATCTTGCATGGTCCTATCTTTTTCATTTTCAATTTGTTATATGTTCCCCTTGGGAACCTCTCCTTTCTCATATGAGCTAAAACATGATCTCCCACTTCAAATTGAAGCTCTCTCCTATGTTTATCAACTTTGTCTTTGTACTTCTTGTTGTTGTCTTGCAGTTATTCCTTGATCTCACCATGAAGTTTCTGTATCTCTGCAGCAGAATCTTTAGCTCTTACACTTTTGAACTCACTCTATCCAAAAAATCTTAGTTCTGATATCCCTCTTGGATGAATTCCATACACTATCTGGAATGGAGTTCTTCATGTGCTCCAATTTGTCGAATCATTGTATGCAAATTTTTCTTGTGCCAGAATATGATCCCACTGACGGTTATGCTCAGTGACTAAGCTCCTCAGCAAATTCCCCAAACTTATGTTTACCAGCTCAGTTTTCCCATCTGTCTGAGGATGGTATGTCGAACTGAAGGACAAATATTTCCCCAACTTCCTCCACAATGTTCTCCATAAATGACCAACAAATTTGGTGTCCCTGTCTGAAACAATGCTCTTGGGCAAGCCATGTAGCCTCACAATTTCTTTAAAAAACAAACGTGTTATGTGGGTAGCATCATTAGTTTTCTAGCATAGTATAAAGTGTGCCATCTTGGAAAACCTTTCAACTACCACAAATATGGAATCACTTCCCCTCTAGTTTCTTGGCAATCCCAACACGAAATCCATGATGATAGCATCCCAAGGCCTATTTGGAATAAGCAATGGCTAATAAAGACCAGTGTTCTATTGTCTTCCTTTTGCATACAGAAAAATTCTGCATTTGTTCACAAATTGCTTCACTTCAGATCTCATACCTGGCCAATAGTATGAGCCACTCAATTGTGCAAATGTTTTTTCATGGCCAAAATGTTATGTTGGGCCTCCACTATGATTTTCCTTCATCAGATTGTATCTCATTGAGAATTTTGGTACGCACAGTTGGCTTCCCTTAAACAACAATCCATCCTAAACTAGATATACTATCCATGGGATTTTGTCCCTTAACAAAGGATTTTCACATGCCTCATGGGCCTCTTTAAAATATGGATCTTCTTGGTATATTCCCTTAAGGTGTTCAAACCCTAAGGTCTCCACTTCGAATTCCTTCATAATCAAACACCTCCTACTCAAAGCGTCTGCAACTTTGTTTGCACTACCAAAAATATGCTTGATAACAAAAGTGAAATTTTGCATAAATTCCACCCACTTTGCATGCCTCTGATTCAGCTTCTCTTCCCTAGTAATGAACTGTAGAGCTTGATTATCATTGTACATCAAAAATTCTTTGGGAATAAGATAATGCCTCCACTTCTTTAAGGCTTGAATCACTGCATAAAACTCTTTATCATATGTGGAGTACTTATTATTGGTATCATTCAACTTCTCACTGAAATATGAAACATGTATGTTTTCTTGACTTAAGACCGCTCCAATTGCTAATCCACTAGCATCACACTTTACCTATAAGGTCTTCCCAAAATATGGTAGAACCAGAATTGATTGTTCTGTGATCTTATCTTTCAATATCCTGAAGCTTTTCTCATCCTCTTATGTCACTTAAAATGTTTGTGTCTCTTCTTCACAATGTCTAATATTGGTGCACATATACCACTAAAATTTCTAATGAATTTTCTGTAGAAACTTGATAATCCATGGAAACTCCTTACCTCAAATATACTCCTTGGTGATGGCCAATCTCTGATAGATCTCACCTTTTCTGGATCCATCTTTAGCTCATTTGAATAGATCACAAAACCCAAATATATGATTTATGTCTTCGCAAAAGATGACTTCTTTAAATTTATCATCAACTTATCTTGTTGCAATCTTGTCATTACTAATGTCAAGTGTCTCAAGTGTTCCTCCTTATTTTTACTAAATACTAGCATATCATCTAGATATACAATGACAAATTTACCTATGAAGTCTTTAAGTACTTCATTCATCAACCTCATGAATGTGCTTGGAGAATTTCTTAATCCAAATGGCATAACAAGCCACTCATACAACCCTTCATTTGTCTTGAATGTTGTTTTCCATTCATCTCCTTCTCTCATCCTTATCTGGTGATAATCACTTTTCAGATCTATCTTTGAAAAATAACTTGCTCCACTCAAACAATCCATCAAATCATCCATCCTAGGTAAAGGAAATATGTACCTGATAGTGATCTTGTTGATGGCTCTGGAATCTGTGCACATTCTCCATCCTCCATCCTTCTTAGTACTCAATACAGTTGGTACTGCACATGGGCTTAAGCTTTCCATGACTAAACCCTTTTCTAATAGATCTTGGACCTAATTCTTGACCTCTTCATTCTCGTTAGGCGTCAATATATATGCTTCTTTGTTTGGAAAAATGGCTCCTGGAATAAGTTCAATGTGATGATTGATGCTCCTAATGGGTGGCAATGAGCAAGGTAACTCATCCACCACTATATCAGCAAAATTTTCTAGCAATTCATGAATTTCTTCAAGCATATCATCCATAGAAGTATTGGTAAGGATGACTCTAGGCTTTCTCACCATAGAAAACTGCATGCCATGTTCCTTCTTGACTTCATTCAAGAGCTCCTTCCCACTCATGAGAAGTATGCTTGGGTTGGCTTATTCCTTCCCCTTCTTATCCTCTATTGGAAACAACATGTGTGTCCTACCATTCTTCTCTAGTGTGTAAGTATTCTTCCTCCCATCATGTATGACATTTATTTCAAACTTCCATAGTCTTCCCAACAATACATGACAAACATCCATGGGTATTACATCACATAAAATATCATCTTTGTATCCTCCTATTTTAAATTCAACTTGGCATTGTTTACTTACCAGTGCCTAGTGTCCTTTTTGCAGCCATGAAACTTTATATGGATTTGGATGTGCAGTTGTTTCCAGCTCTAGTTTTTCCACCATCTCTATGGATACTAGATTGTCAGTGCTCCCACTATCAATTATCACCTTGCAAACTCTGTCCTTGGTCTTGCAAGAAATCCTAAACATATTGTTTCTCTGTACTGTTGCTTCCACCTCCTTCTCTAGTTTCAAGAGAATTTTCCTCATCATGAGGGGTTTTCCATCTTCAACAGCTTCTGCCTCAACATTCCTTCTCTGTGCTTCATAAATGTGAGCTCCTCCTCCTTATTTATTTTTCTCGGGGAATTCCCAAGACATATGCCCTATCTTTCCATAGGAATAGTATCTTATCTCTCCTCCTCAGCCTCTTCCTCTTCCTCGAGGAAAAGAGTTTCTTCCACCATACTATCTCCCTTGGGAACTTCCTCCTCTCTATGTATGATTGTGAAACCTTCCAGTCTCAGCTTTGGGCTTGTAAGCCTTGTCATGGACAATTCCCTTACCTCTGTGTGGGCTTCTTCCTCTGCTTCTTTGGCTTTGATTTCTAGCCAATTTCTCTTATTCTTTCAGGGCAGCCTGATAAGTATCTTCAACTTTCCTCATAGTCACCATATTGATTTCATCCTCGATTTCATATCACAGGCCATTAATGTATCTAGCAACCTTCTCCTCGTCGCTTTCACGATGTCCATCTCTAATGTTCAGTCAATAGTACTCTTTTACTATCAAACCCTTCTGTCTCAGGTTCTGTAGTTTCCTGAACAGATTTATTTGATAGTCTCTGGGTATGAATTTACCCTTTATCTTGGCTACCATTTTGTCTCGTATTTTAATTTTATGTTTGCCTTTGCTTCTTCTATCGGCCTGCAGTTCATCCCACCATAGTGTTGCATTTCCTTTTAGCCTTGTGACAACATGCCTTCCTTTCTTCTCATCATCGACCTCCTCATAGTCGAAGTATTTTTCCATTGCTCGTATCTAGTCCAACAACTCTTCCACATCAAAATTGCCTTCATACATTGAGATTTCCATTTTTTCTTTGGCTCCCATTTTTACAACAGCTCTCAGTAAATGTTCTTCTACATCATCTTCTCCTACAGCTCCTTCAGCCTCCATTTCTTCACTCTCGACCTCACTAATGTCACCTACATCTAGTGCTCTCCTCTGTGTAGTTTCCATGGCATCTAGCCTTACACGAAGTCTCCTCATTTCCTCCTCCATTGTTGGATTCGCTACAAGTTTGTCCCTGCATCTTCTTGGAAGCATGGCGCTAATATTTCTTCACACAAATCTTAAATTATGGCTCTGATACCGCTTGATGCAAACCGCTTGCCTCTCCCAGGGTATGTGTAACCTCCCAGTATTGGATCATTCAAATTTAGAGTCGGATCAACTCTTAGGCTCCTACTAAGCCCCCAAACCGATTTACACAGGCCCCTTTTTTGTTCCTTGTGTAGGTTCTACAAAACCTGTGGGCATTTTCCTAGTCCTTCTTTCCCTTTAAAATTTTTAGAAAAAAACAAATCGGGCACTAGGTCTTGTCACTCGAAACCAATAGAAAGTGATTGATGGCTATGACCAAGGCGCTAAGTCAAAAGGCGCTTAAATTCGGCCTTCGAGACTTCTAACACCCAAACTTACTCCAATCCCCCCTCCTGAAGTACTATATCGCCGAATTCACGGGATTACTCCATGTGCCCCTCTCCAACTCGATGGTCAGGATGACCCCCCGCCTCTAGGCTTCAAGCGATCTTTGTTTAACTCCCCCCCTTGCTTTTTCTCCCAGAGTGCTCTACCTCTGAATATGCGTCCCATCGATGTGTGTCACTTCCACGAACAACGGTTGTGGTGAACTCTAGCCTTCGAGCTTCAGGGGGGTTCTTCCATCATTTCACCATCTTTTCTCTGAAGTACCCTTCCTCCGAAGTTTGGATCTTGCACCACGTGTCTTAGTGATCGGGTAGTCACGATCTTCCCTCCTCTTCGGGACTTCGGCTATCCCGGTTCCTTTACACTCTCTAAACTTATGAATACACTAAGTTTTGAAAGGTCCTGAACACTATCCTTTGCAAAACTATCTTAGATCTGACGGTAGTCAGCTTCCTGTTAATATCCCAAGGGATTTTCATCGTCGCTTCTCCCAGCTCTTCCCTTCAAGGGATTATGGTCATTGGATCTCCTGAGCTTAGTTCTCCAAGGTTTTAAAACCTTGGGCGCAAATATTGTGACCTTGGAACTCTGCAACACTTGATTTTACTCCCCTTAACCAAGAGTCTGAGAACAACTCAGCCTATGCACTCCTTGCGTGGACCTGTTATTTTCTCTGCACTACTTCTATCAAATATTCAACGTTATCTCTCCTAAGCTTCTCTGAATTAAACTTAACTCTGTCAACTCACTCCTTGTGGACAATATGCACTCCTTACACGAGCTCTCAAAAGAGAAACAATTGAAACTTATTCTAACTCTACATATTCATGTATATAATCACAAAATCCATTCATAAGCACAAGAACAAGTATAAACAAAGAATTTAAATGAACAGAAAGCCTATTATTCATTCAGATAAACACAGTAACAACAACACCAAACATTTGGATTTAAGCTTCTTTATTTTATTCTTTCAAGTTATAAAATATGCATAGATACAGGCAGTCCTCCACTGCTCCTTCAAAAACTTGTACAATTCTCTCTGGATCTAAACAACAACATCTCTCTCTCTCTCTGAAATGAAAACTATCGCAAATAAGAAACAGTATCTTTCATAAAATGAGCAACAACATCCTTATTTTGGGCATAAGATACAAATATATATAGAAGGGGTGATTCATCGAGCTTTTCCCCCCAACAACCTAATTTCTATCCTATCAAGATTAATGCATCCATCTACTAAGGACTTATGGAGTTAATAGCATTTACAAAAAAGACAAGGGTTGATGTGTAGCCAATGTACAATACATCCTTTACATTAAAGTGATATTGATCTGATAGGATCTTTGGGGATGGCCTCAGCCTCCAATCACTAATTACATTTCTTTTCATAAAAAATCAAATTCAAAAAGGTGCACTCTCCTTTGTAGAATTCAAATAAACTTCATGCATGCGTTGGATGATCTGCTTCAATCCAGCCTGTCCTCCTCTTTTAATGTTGATGTAGATGCTCATGCATCATTACTCAAACCATCTCTCTGTCTTTCAGATTGCTTCAACTTCATTTTGGCCTCAGGTCACATTTTGTCTTTTAGCAGTGATTTCTTTAATGGTAGTTGTGACTCATCATGAATGCATACCAACGTGGAAAAATCAAATGTGTACGACCACAATGTTGCAAATAAAAAAATATGTGTGTGTTTTAGCACGAGTTTCAACATGTGTTTCAACATGACGCTTGTAGAATTTCTCTATACCTGGTAGTTTCAGCACATGTTTCATCATGTGTTTCAACATAGAAAGAGTAGCTACAGGAGTAATCAATAGTTTGAATTTACAAAAAACTAACTAAATAAAATGGACCACTAACACAGTCCTTATTCGACTTATTTTCTATTTGCAGAATGGAAATATTTTTGGGTGATGCGGATTGACCAAGCCCAAGGATGCTCCTGCATATCACTGTTGAAGTGAAGAGTTCTGCACACATGCTAACTAATCTTCAGTCACCCACGATGCCTCTTTTGTTCCTTGACTCTTCCACTTGATCAAATATTCCATGTACTCCTTCCGACGAGTCTTCTTACCAATTTTAGTAGCAAGAATTTCTTCAATATGCTCCTCAAACTTAATTGGTAGATGTTGTTCCCATTCATTGAGGGTACCTTCATCTACTCTTATGTCCCCTTCATGAAACTCATAGAGGTCAACAACATTGAATGTAGGAGATATGTCAAATTTCTCCAGAAGTTCCAATTGATAAGCATTATCAGAGATCTTTTTTAGAATTTAACATGGACCTATCTTCTTGTACTTGAGTTTATTATATGTGCCTCGAGGAAATTTCTCCTTCCTCAAGTGAGCCATGACCAACTCACCCTCTTGGAATACCTTGTGTCTTCTATGTTGATCTGTTATTTTCTTATAATTTTCATTGTTGGTCTGCAATTTCTTCTTTACATGTTCTTGTAATTCATGCATATTGTCCACAAAATCATTCGCATCAACAATATCCTTGCCTTCCAAATCTGGAAATGAAACCAAATCTATCACACCTTTTGGAAAATGTCCATAAACAATATGAAATGGGTTCTTTCTCGTAGATTTTTTCACTAAATCATTATATGTGAATTCAGCTTGGGCCAATGCCAAATCCTATTGACTAGGATTCTCTCCACTTAAACTTCTCAACAAATTTCCTAGACTCTTGTTCACTACTTCTGTATGACAGACCTTTTAACGATGATACGTTGAACTGTTCAACAAATTTGAGCCTAACTCTTTCTAGAGTGTTCTCCAAAAATGCCCAAGAAATATGGTGATCCAGGTGGATATTGGTAGCCACCCACCTGTTCTAGCTGGCTCCTATTTTCAGTTTTTAGTGAAACGCGTGCTTTTGTACTTCTTTTTAATTGTGGGTTCTACACTTTTGGGGTTGTATGAAGCCCTACACATATTCTAGGTGGATATTGGTGGCCTCCCACCTAATCCAACTAGCTTATTTTGTATGTTTTCATGTCATCACATCTTGTTGTACTTCTAGGGCCGTTTTTGGGCACTAAACAATATTTTTTTGGCTCGCAGTCAATGTGTAGACAGAGTCATATTTTGATGGCGTAACATGTGGTTCTCAAAAATACCTTTCCAACGGGCTATCACGTGCCTAAAACGGAGATTGTATGTAAAAGTTACGACTCCGGGAAGTTAATGTACTAACTTACCCAAACAGGGCCCACATGACTTTTGGCATTTCATCTTCTAGGGTTAGGTTTTTGGATGTCTAGGGTTTTGGCATTCATGTTTATCACAAAAATGCCTTCAGAGCCTTATTGTAATCATCTTCTTGCAAATGAGAGTAGACGTCACATATCTTCTCATAGATGAAGCTACCACCATTCTAGCGAGTCTTGCACTCTATACTTTTATAGTCTCTTTACAATTATTTCATTAATAGAAATCAAGTATTGTTGCATTTCTCTATTTTTGGAAATTTTCATTAGTATTTCATTGTAATATATTTGCTTTCATTTCGTTCTGAATATAATCTGGATCAATGGTATTAGAGTAAGTTGATATTGATCGTTTTTCAGCGCATGTTCCCGACGAGGTTCGAGTATACCCAATTGGGTCTCGAGTTTGTCTCTCTTAAGGAAAATCACTCTTGCACGCCCAAGAAACCCTTGATGGTGGCAGAAAAGAAAAACAACAAAGCAGAAGATTATATTAACCTATTTCTTGAGAAAGCTCTCACGTGACAGAGGGATGAAATGATGGAGAATTTTGCACACATCTTTCAGCACCTACCGATAGCAACAGGTGCATCTTCATCAAGAAACCATTTTGGAGGAAACTATCCCTTCAAGGTACAAGTTAATTTTGATATTCCCATATTTGAAGGTCAGATAGATGTGAATGCCCTAAAAAAATGGTTAAATCTATTAGAAGGTTATTTCTCTGTTCAAAAAATTTCCGACAGGGAAAATATCACCTTCACACTCCTCAAGGCTCTCCCCCATCTCAAACATTGGTGGGAAACTTACTGGGAAAAAATTTCCACAGAGGAATATGGAATATATGGGGTCGAGCCCACTTGGGATTTTTTTTTTGGATGTGGTCAAAGAACAATACTATCATGTTGATAACTATGAATACCAGTACATGAGATGGACCACACTACGGCAAGAGAAGATCCAAACAGTGTCGGAGTTCACAAATACTTTCCATACCTTGCGCACCAAGTTGGGTATCAAAGACTCTGAGCAACATCTGATTCTGAAATACCGTGGGGCTCTGCATAGGTACATCCAAACCGAAATGGATTTCCTAAACATATCATCATTGGGAGCTTCCTATCGATATGTTGTCAAAATAGAGCACAAATTTAGGCACCAGAACAAATGGGAAGTCCGATCTACAAATATGCAACAACCAAAGCACAGTAAAGACAGTCCTAACCAATAGCCTCTAGACAACCAGTCCAAGACACAGGACAAAAAGGGTAAAGTAAAGATGAAGAATGGCATTGGGAAGTGGTGTGACTTCCACAAACGCCTCTAGCACAACATCGATGAATGTCTCTCAAAACAATCATTGGTGGCTGAGATCAAAGACACGGAGCCGAACCCTGATTCAAAATCCGATCCAGAAATATTGAAAATAGATAGATCATCGATGCAGACCCCACTGCTATTGTCATGACCACAACAATTTAGCTAGAAGAACCAGTAGATCCTGAAGAGGGGGAGCGCCTATTCCATTCATAGATGTGGGTGAAGGGGACCCCATTTCATTTCATTGTTGATAATGGTAGCCAGAAGAACCTNCCCACTGCTATTGTCATGACCACAACAATTTAGCTAGAAGAACCAGTAGATCCTGAAGAGGGGGAGCGCCTATTCCATTCATAGATGTGGGTGAAGGGGACCCCATTTCATTTCATTGTTGATAATGGTAGCCAGAAGAACCTCATCTCAGTTAAGGTCATCAAACAGTTGGGGTTGTCGACAACACCACACCCGCAACCATACAACATCGGGTGGATCCACCAGGGACGATATCTTTGTGTCATATAGCAGTGTTGCATGTCCTATGGAATCCATCCCTTCAAGGATGAGGTAGTGTGTGTTATTGCCCCTCTTGATTTCTGTGATGTTGTTTTGGGCCAACCATATATGTGGAAACATCATGTTGTCTATGATTCTAGAACCCGTAGTATCATTATTACTCTGGTAGGTCATCTCTACAGGATACCAAAGGTAGTTCCAACTACTTCTCCACCAAAACAACACTGCAAGGTAATCTCTCATACAGAAAAATCCATCCTCTTCACAACATGTTCAAAGGATGCACAGAAGACCACTACAACCACTGCAGCGTCAACACCTTCTATTCAGAAAAAATAGATTGTCGGAGAGACATAAGATATCGTTTCTTCACCTACAATGGTGCCTACACAATTCCCCGTCCAACCCAGAGACAACAGGTTGGTATAACATATTCAACCCCTCCAACAACAGGTTTGTGACAGTCTTCCACAAGCCAAGAAACACAACTTCTCCAACAAGGCACACTGCTCACCAAGCGTCATATTCAGAAAATGATTTCCCCTCTTCCCTAGGCACTCAACGCAATCGATAACATTTATTCCTTAGGGGGGAGGATTGATCCAGGTGGATATTGGTGGCCACCCACTTGTTCCAACTGGATCCTCTTTTCAGTTTTTAGTGCAGCACATGATTTTGTATTCTTTGTAGATGTGGGTTCTACACTTTCAGGGTTGTTTGAAGCCCTACACATCTTCTAGGTGGATACTAGTAGCCTCCCACCTAATTCAGCTGGCTTATTTTGTATGTTTTCATGTCAACACATCTTGTTGTACTTCCAGAGCCGTTTTGGGGCACTAAACAGTGTTTTTTGGCTCGCCGCAATCAAACTGTAGACAGAGTCAATTTTTGACAGCGTAACGCATGGTTCTCAAAAATACCTTTCCAATGGGCTATCACACGCATAAAACGGACATCGTATGAAAAATTTACGACCCCATGAAGTTAATGTACTAACTTACCCAAATGGGGCCCACATGACTTTTGGTGTTTCATCTCCTAGGGTTAGGATTTTGGATGTCTAAGGTTTTGGCATTCATATTTATCATAAAAGGGCCTTAAGAGCCTCATTGTAATCATATTCTTGTGAATGAGCGTAGCCTTCACATATCTTCTCAGAGATAAAGTTGCCACCATTGTAGTGAGTCTTGCACTCTGTATTTTTACAGTCTCTTTACAATTCTTTCATTAATAGAAATCAAGTATTGTTGTATTTCTCTGTTTCTGGAAATTTTCATGAGTATTTCATTGTAATATATCTTCTTTCATTTCGTTTTGAATATAATCTGGATCATATGGTATCACAATCGGAAGTAATACTCCGTAGAAATCCATGCAATCTGACCACTTCTTTGAAGAAAAAAATGCAGCTACTTCACTAGCATCACTAGTATTCTTACACGCTATGAAGTGTGCCATTTTCAAAAATCTATCCACCACTACCATTGTTGAATCATGCTTTCTTCAATTCATAGTAAATCCTAAGACAAAATCCATATTGATATCCTCCCAAGGTCCTTTGGGTATTGGCAATGGAGTATAGAGTCCCGTGTTCTAACTTTTTCCTTTGGCTAGTTGGTAGATCTTGCAACCTTCAATAAAATTTCGAACATACTTATTAAATCTAGGCCAAAAGTACCTCTCCTTTACCAAGGATGTTGTCTTATCCATCCCAAAATGTCCTCCTAAACCACCACTATGTAACTCTTTAATCTGATTCATCCATATGGAACTTCTGGGAATACACAACTGTTGATTTTTAAACAAAAACCCCTCCTATATATGGTAGTCCAGATATGGTGCTCTGTCTAAACTCCAAGGTTCCTTACATGCCTTCCAAGTTTCTGAGTAATATGTATCTTCTTCATCCAATATCTTTAAACAGTTCAGGCTTACCAACTTCTACCGACATGGTATTGAGTAACGATATCCTCCGACTGAATGCATCGACTACCTTATTGGACTTCCTAGACCTATGTTTCAACACAAAAGAGTAACTTTGCAAGAATTCTACCCACTTAGTTTGATTTTTATTCAAATTACCTTGGTTGTTAATGTACTGCAGAGCTTCGTGATCCGTGAACAAGACAAACTTCTTCAACAGTGAATAATGTTTCCATTTCTTCAAATCTTTCACAATAGCACAAAATTCCTAACCATAAACATAATACTTCTTTCTGGACTTGTTCAAATTCTCGCTGAAAAACGCAATGGGTCTACCTTCTTGACTTAGAACTACTCCAATTGTTGTTCCACTAGCGTCACAATTATTATAATCTGGAAATGCTAATGTTGGTTGTGTTGTTACTCTCTTCTTCAATTCTTCCAATGAATTCTTTGTTGTTGCATTCCACTGAACACTCCCTTCTTCATACATTATCTAAGAGGCGCACATATTTGGCTAAAGTTCCTAATTAATTTTCAGTAGAATCCTGCCAATCCATGGAAACTCCTCACATCGAATATGCATCTTGGTGTTGGCCATTCAAGGATAGCCTTCACTTTCTCAAGATCCATTTTCAGACCTTCCTTTGAAAGCACAAAACCCAGGTACACTAACTCTCGTTGCATGAATGTACACTTCTTCAAGTTTATCAATAGTTTATCTTCTTTCAATCACTGCAACATTGCTCCCACATGCTCAACATGCTTTGTTTTGTTTCTACTAAAAATCAATATATCATCCAAATATACAACCACGAACTTACCCAAAAATGGCTTTGAGACTTCGTTCATCAATCTCATGAATGTGTTGGGTGCATTAGTTAACCCAAAAGGTATCACTAACCATTCAAATAGTCCATCTTTTGTCTTGAATGTTGTCTTCCATTTGTCACCTTCTCTGATCTAAATCTGGTGATAACCACTCTTCAAATCAATTTTTGAAAAATATTATGAACCACTCGGGCAATCCATAAGGTCATCCATTATGGGCAATGGAAACTGATACTTGATAGTGATCTTGTTTATAGCATGTGAATCAGTACACATTCTCCATTCCCATGTTTTCTTTGGAGTCAATACTGTTGGTACTGCACACTGACTCAAACTCTCATGAATTAACCCTTGATCAAGCAATTCCTGCACTTTCTGATTCACTTCTTCACTCTTTGTTGGAGTCATTTTGTAAGGCGCTTTATTAGGTAAACTCGATCCAGGAATTAAATCAATTTGATGAGAAATACTTCTCACTGGAGGCAATCCTTTGGGCAGATCATTAGCAATAATCTCATTAAATTCATCCAGCAACAACTTTATTTTTCTAGGTACAATGTTTGGCACGTCTACACTTTTCACTTCTTTCGGAATCATTACTAAACATATTCCTGATTTTATTTCTTCCTGTAAGAATTCCTTAGTAGAACATAGCATGATCCTATTGCTACTCGTGTTTATATCAACACAATTTTGTGTTGTTGCTACTATATCCTCCAGCATTGGTGTTAATCCATATCGATGTCCATCTTTCTTGAACTCATATGTGTTTTCCTTACCATGACAGTGAACTTGTTTATCAAACAACCATGGTATTCCCAATATTATGTGACATGCAACCATATCAATCACATCACATAACATCTTCTCTTGAAAACTCCATATTTGAAAATTCAATAAACATTGCTCAATCACAGTCACTTGTTGTCCCTTGTTCAACCAAGAAACACGGTAAGGGTTCAGATTGTTCAACCTTGTCAAGTTTAGTTTGTTCATGACTTCAGTGGATGCCAAATTTCATGTACTTCCTCCATCTATAATCAGGTTACAACATTTTCCTTGAACCTTACATTTTGTTTTAAAAATTTTATTTCATTGTCCTGGTTCCTTTGCCTTTTTTTGTTCAAATTTAAGAAACACTCTTCGGAACAACAAATTCTCACCTTGATCTTTCTCAAGAACAGTCACATTTTCTCCAACTATTGAATCTCCATCGGCCTGTGTGACTTGTGCCTGTGCTTCACCTCTTCTCCCTGAAGTTTTCTTTTCTGGACATTCAGACTTCTTGTGTCCCTCTACACCATAGTGATAACAAGTGATTACATGTATTCCCTTTCCTCTTTTGAATCCACTGCCTCTACCAGCTCTATTTCCTCCTATGCCACCTTGACCATTGGTATATTCTTCTTCCTTTTCGCTGCCTTTATCAGTCCCTTATTTACCTCATCCTTTAAAACCTCTTCCTCTACCTCTAGGCTATGTTTTCCTCTCAATGTTTTCTTCTACCTTCAAGGAAACTTGATAAGCTTCATCAATAGTGCGGAAATAGTGTGTGCTCATTTCATCCTAAATTAAATAATTTATTCCATTTACATGCCTTGCAGCGCGTTGGAATTATGGTTCCTTGAGGCCTGTTATGAGTGACATCCTAAATAACTCTTCAGTGTATTCGCGAATAAATGTCTCCCTTTATCTGAGGTTCTGGACTTGTCGGAACAAATTCTATTGGTAATCGACAGGAAGAAATTTATCTTTAACCTTGGTAACCATCTTCTTCCAAGTTCTGATTTTCTACAGCTGATTATTCACTCTATCCTTCTGCAACATATCCCACCGTAGTGTTGCATGGCCTTTCAGTTTCGTAATAGCAAATCTTACCCGATTTGGATCCTAAACATTTTCATACTTGAAGTATCTTTCGATTTCTCCAATCCAATCAATGAGAACATCAGCTCTCAGACTACCATCATAACAGGAAACCTCAACCTTTGCACTACCCCTATTACTCAAATACGAAATCAGTCTATTTGATGGGTCTCTTTCATCATTTTCCCATTCATCTTTGATTTCTTCTTCTGGCTCTGAGTATAATTCATCATCTCCATTCCTACGATTTTCTAATTCCTGTATTCTTCTTCTTAAATTTTCCAATTCTCAATTTCCTGCATCTCCCCTTCCTTATCCTCTCCTTTGCGGAAACATTCCTCAAAGTTGTAGGTGTCTCACCAACATCCACAAACCTCAAACGGTTATGTAACACAACTTGACTTCCAACACTCTTGATGAGAAACCACCCCGAATAGGTATTATGTACCCTATCTCACAGAAGCAGATTAGATGCTAATCCCATAGAAAAACTGAGCTCTGATACCACATAATGAAGAGGTTACTGGGCTGCAACACACACACCCTAGTACAGAATGTACAACAGAAGAAAAAAAAAAAAACTTTTGCCAAATAATGAGGAATCCATTGGAAACTAAAACACTCGAAAACCCACGAATTTCAATACCATTCGCTTATTAATTCAATGCAGAGAAGAGATTTTTATATTACATCGAGTCTTAACTAAAAACACTGCCATGAATTGTTTCTTGTGTGGTTGAAAACCACTACGAAATCCTCCAGAGGGTAATGGTCTATGTGTATGGGTTGAGATTTTATTTCGCCCTTCCTGTGTGCTCACCCAATCTGGAATTTTTCTCTCCAGTCCACCTTCTACGATTTCCTTTTTTTGTGGTTCACCAACCCCTTCAAAATCATGCTCCATTTATTTTTAAAACTCCTCCTCGGCTTTGAAACAATTTTCCCTCCCTCTAAGAACGATTTGTTACTCAAACTGTCTCTTTGTCTTCCAGATTGCTTTAACTTCCTTTTGGCCTTGGGTCACATTTTGTCCTTTAGTTGTGAGTTCTTTAACGGTAGTTGTGACTCATCATGAATGCATATCAGCATGGAAAAATCAAATGTGTATGGCCACAGTGTTTCAAATAAATAAATATTGTAACACTTGTAAAATTTCGTTATGTGTGCATGTTTCAACATGTGTTTTAGCATGACACTTGTAAAATTTCTCTATACGTGGCAGTTTCAGCACGAGTTTCATCACGTGTTTCAGCATAGCAAGAGTAGTTGCAGGAGTAATCAGCAGTTCGAATTTATAGCAAACTGACTAAATAAAATGGACCACTAACACATTCCTTATTCGAATTATTTCCTATTTGTAGAATGGAAATATTTTTGGGTGATGTGGATTTCCTGAGCCCAAGGATGCTCCTGCATCAATTAATCTAATAATAGAAAAGGGCCCCAAAAATGTGAATCTTGGTTCATGCTATACATAATAAAAAATGCAAACATAGATCAGATTGTTTAGGCAGTACAAGGATGTGTTTTCTTGGACTTATGATTATCTGAAAACATATGACACTAAAATATTTCATGTTCATTGGTCTACTTGGGTGGATAATTTTCATAAAAATAATGGAGAAGGCAGCTTGTGTGTTGATTTCAAAAACCTCAAGTATGCATTTGAAGAGGACAATTATGATGTTCCTCCTATGGAAGAAATTATAAAACTAGTTTTTGGTTTTGAAATACTTTCTTTACTAGAGGGATTTTCTGGGTATGATCAAGTTTTAGTTTTAGAGAAAGATATATCAAAAGCTATATTTTGAACTAAATGGGATACCTTTGCATACAAAACAATGCATTTTGGTCTCATAGGTGCAATAACTACATTCAAAGATGAATGGACATAGTCTTTAGAGGATTGATCAAAAAAATCATGGTTGTATACTTAGATGATGTTATTATGTATTCGAAGAGGTGCTCTGATCATATACAACATCTAAAACAAAATTTTGAGAAATGTAGAAAATATAGAATTTCTCTCATTCCTATAAAAAATATTTTTTGCAATTGATGAAGGGAAATTGATTTAAAGTGTGATTTCAAAATATGGTATAGTGATATACCTTGAGAATATGAAAGATATTTCCCTAATACCCCTTCCCCATAATAAAAATTCGATGTAGTCATTTTTTGGAAAGATTAATTTGGTAGAGATTTGTATCCAATTTTGCAAAAAACAACTAACCATTGTAGAAAATTATTAATAAGGATAGAATCTAAGTGGGGTCCAATATAAAATGATGCATTTGAAAAGGTAAAAGTTGTTATTGTTGCTAGTTCATCTCTACACAGTCTTGATTTTGAAAAGGATTTCTTTTTGTATACATTCCCTTTAGATTACTCCCTCGTTGTTGTACTCACTCAAAAATATATTGAAGGGAATGAGTTTCCAAACTCATTCATGAGAAGATATTTACAAGGAGTTGAATTGAATTATCCAACAATCAATAAGAAATCCTACACTGTATTTGAGGTTGTAAAACAATTTACACCATATATCCTCAAAAACCACACTAACGTTATTATCCCATACTCGGTAAAACATCATTGTTCATACAAAAAGAACTTGGGGAAAGAAGGGGAAGTTAGATGACAACAATTCAAGAATATGATGTTGAAATCAAAATTTTCAATTCAAGAATATGATGTTGAAATCAAAATTTTCAATTCAAGAATATGATGTTGAAATCAAATTTTCAACTATTGTCAAAGGACGAGGACTTTAAAAATTAGTTGTAGAAGCACATGATCATATTCAAAATGATGAAGAGGACTGCAAAAATGAATTCGTTGTAAAAATAATTTAAGTCTTGTACATCCCATCCAACATTGATTCATGGTACCATGAATTGAAATGTATTTACATCATGGATCAAGTTCCACTTATCTGGATTCAAAAAAGGAAGAGCCTAAAGGATGAAATATGCTTACTATCCATTGATTGATGGTTTCCTACTCATAAAAAATTGTGATGGAGTTGTGTTGAGATATATGAATGTAGATGATGTTGAAAATGTATTGAAATATTTACATGATGAACCACTTGGTGGACATTATTCATTAGAAACTACAACTCATAAATCCTAATAACTAGTTACTATCGGTATACACTCTTTAGAGATGCTCATGCTTATGTCAAAAATGTAAAGTTTGTCAATTATGCAATGGGAGAGATAAAAAAATTAGTTGTTCCCTTGTGACTATTTACAATTGATATACCTTTTGAGAAATGAGGATTAGATGTTGTTGGTGAAATAAAGTCTAACTTTGCAAAGAGACACAAGTATATATTGGCATCTACCTATTATTTTAGCATATCGATAGAAGTTATTCCTTTGACACATATGAATGAAACAACAATCATCAAGTTTCTAGAACAACATCTAACTACTAAGTTTGGCATTCCTTATGTACTAGTATTTTATATTACATCATGTTTTTCTTCATTGGATTTAATTGAATTTGCTTTAGAAAAGGGAATCATCGTTTGTTATTTAATCAACTATTATCCTCAAGGAAATGTAGTAGATGAGTCCACCAACAAAAACCTCATTCAAATTATGAAAAAGACAATACTTGATCATCATCAAAAATTGTGCAATGCTCTCTCTGATGCTTTCTAGGTAGACTAAGTCACACCCAAATTAGACCTAGGAACCTCTCCCTATTTCCTCATGTATGGAAAATAAGTTGTTCTCTCTTCAAATATATTCTTACCTTCATTAATGATTATACCAATCCTTTAAGTGGAAGAGTTATTTAGCTCTCTAGAATAGAATTGACACTTTACTCAGGTTGGAAGAGGAGCATGAAAAAGATAAACATAAATTTGCACTCCATCAACATATTTTCAAACACTATTTTGATAAACATTCATCTAGGCATAAGAACTTTGAAGTTGGAGATCTTGTGATTAAATGGGACAAACCAAATGAGCCAAAATTTAAACATTCAAAGTTTCAACAACTATGGCTTGTCCCTTTTCAGGTGGCTAAAAAACTTGGCCTTGGAACTAACAAATTGAAAAATATGGAGGGGGAACTAGACCTTCTCCCTGTCAATGGTTAAATTTTGAAGAGATATTTATGTTAGTTTCCTTGATGGTAGTTATCTTGTACATAGTAAGTTTCATTTCTAGTGGTTTTAATTTCCTATTTCCATCTTGTTTCAATTTTAATTTTAGTATAGGCTCTACAATCATTCCCAATAGTTTTGGACTTTTAGAATTTTGAATTTTAGTACTTAAAATTTTCACCAAATTTGTGGTTTGCTTTCCTTGCTTTACTTTTGAAGAATTCTTTAGAATGGCCCGAACATACTATGATCAATTTTCAATTGACATCCTAATATATCTACCGAATATTATGAAACACAAACACACTTGCTAATCCCAACAAACTACCATAATACCATTAAGTTATAGCCAAAGAAGGAAAACTATAAGTGAATACTCTACAAGTTACTTGAAACAATCAAAATAATGGTGGAATTCAAACCTTTTTTATTGACTAATTTTCATAAATCTGAAAAATTTAGCCAAGTGATGATTCAACTAGCTTAAAGATCCCATTCATTCACACTCAATGAGAACAACATGTGAAAGGTGACCAGTTAGAATCCAGGGCCAAGCACTTTTTGGGCATATTTTATTACTAAGACATGGTTAATTCTTGTATAAAAACAACCATCATTCCCATTTAGGTTGTAAAAGTTCATTGTTTCCTCCATTCACCAGTGTTAAGACACAACTACATTTGAATCCAAAATCCGACGACATCCTCTGACACCACCCAAAAAATTTGCATTGTCATCGGATTTTATCTTTAGAAATTGTAAGTGTTTTTTTCGAATTGGCTCTGACGTCATCGGATATCTAATAGCAATGGAGAAGGCGTAAAATATCTGACTCCCACAAAATATCATCAAATCATTTCCCTTTAACCTGGAATTAATAAACCACTCCTCTCATTTATTACAGTAGAGGTTAATAGTCAACATTCATCGGAAATCCGATGTCTCTTTATTTATAAAAACCTGGAATGCTAGAAACATTCTGACATTTTTGCTATACTAGCGACGACTTGTGAAGGTTACGAGGACTGTTTTTCCTACATAAAACTAGAATTAATTTATTTTTTACTATCATTACAAATATTTGAAGTATGGAGCTTGATTTTTTAAGATCAATAATCATCACTCAAGATTGGTAAAAGAAAATGTCACATAACAATATTCTTGATCCACAAGAACAAAATCAATAATTACTTGCTAGATTGTGGGATGGAGTGAAAAGAAAGGGTGATGGGAAATGTTATTGTCCTTGTATTCAATGCAGGGGATTTAATAGGAGAAGATTAAAGATCTCAATAGCTAATAGACATTGTAGGGAACATGGACATGTTGAGGGGGGGAATGAATATCATCTAGTGGTAAGTTGTTCATTATATGTCTTTATATTGATCGCTTTTGTAAATGTATGTATCATTTTTATATCTGTTATATATACACTAATATATTTAGATGGTTTGTAATTATAAAGTAAATGCCTCCTAGGGCATATCCGCACATGGAGAATGTAGTTGCAGAATAAGCATAGGAAGAACATGGAGCTGCAAATACTAAAGATCGAGTTAATGATCATATGGAAGACGATGATCATGTTGATAACATATTTGAGGATGATGGTACAAATACATTGATCCATGATACATTTAATTTTATAATGGACGATGATGATCATGAAAATGACGACTTTGATGATGTTCATGATTTACCTCTACTTGAGAAGGCATATGAACCCCTTTATGAAGGCTCCAACATAACTCTTCTCTTTGTTGTATTGTTGATAATAAACATGAAGGTTATGAATGGTTTTTAAAACACATCGATCACCCAGATGTTAATGTATGTAATATATTTCATTGATCACATATATATGATCATGATAAAGGTTGTATTTGTTCCTCTAAAATTTTTATTGTTAGTTCATCGGTAAAATTAATATGGATGAAATACTTGTCGTTAGTATTCTTGATATTATATTAACCAGTTTTTTTTTTTAATTTGTTGTACAAACTTGATAGCTCAATATTTGTTACCACCGTCAAATATTTTACCTCGTACATACTGATATTTATCTTCCATCATGAAATATATTGGAATGGAGTATCAAGCAATTGATGCAAGTCACAATGATCATATTATATATTATAAAAAATATGAATTTGAAACAGAATGCCCCGAATGTCATAGCAGTACCTATCGAACAAATCAAGCAACAAAAAAGGTGCCTCGCAAGGTTCTTCATTATATTCCCATTATTCCACGCTTGCAACGATTGTTTAGGTGCACAAACTTAGCAGAATTGATGGATTACCATGCACGAAATAGAAGTGAAGATGATGTTCTTCGAATTCTTGTAGATGGTTCTACATTTACGGACATGGAGGAAAAATGGCCACACTTTAAAGAAGAACCTCGTAATGTTAGGCTTTCTTTCGCAGCGGATGGTGTCGATCCATTTGCAAAGATGAGATCTATTTACTTGGTGCGGCCTGTTTTTGTTATCAACAATAACATTCCCCCATGGATTTCAATAAAGAGGGAGCATATAATGTTGGCAATGATTGTTCCAGGTATTTGCTTAAAAAAATGTTATTTTAATGCAGCAGCATCTCATTTGTCGTATTTTTTTCATATTTTCATATATTTATTTTCATTTACTCATATATATTATTTATGTATGTAAAATGGTTGTAATAATTATGTATTAATGTTCAAATCAATTAGGTAAGTACTAAGTTAAAGGTATGAATGTATGTATCGAGCCCCTTATTAACGAGCTACTAAATCTATAGAATGGCATCACCGTGTATGTTGTCTCTAGACCAATAGGGCAAAGGAAATTTCAATTCCATGCAATGCTTGCATGGACAATTCATAATGCTCTAGAGCTAACACATTTTTGTGGTATGTAATTATAACATGCACTTTAATAGTATTTAATTTTTATGATCATTGTAATGTAGCTTGCATGAAGATGAGTATGCATGATTGATAAGAATATGTTGTTTTACCAAGATGCATTTGCATCAGTAATATTCTCAAAATGCATTGGTCATATGGAAATATTTAGATCATGTTATCCTTACCAACTAGTACTTAAGGAAAAGATGCTTACTTACATTATTGATGTTATGTAGGCTTAGATCCCCATACATAATGAAGATGTGGTATATCTTAATAGTGGTTCACTAGTTGATTGTATTTAATTGGTTTCCTTCTCGATTAGTTGTTATGTTATTATTGATATAGACATGAATTGACCTTTCATGGTTGGAAATGGATTATTAAGTTGGATATATATATATATATATACCTCGGTCGAACCCAATTGTAAATGTAATATAAGTGTACTTAATCTGGTGAGTTGTTTTGACATCATTTTGTAATGCACCTTTCTGTTGGAAAATACTGAGAGGGGGGGGTGAATCAGTATTTGAGCTATCAATCAATTTTTGACTTTTCTTTTACTGAGAAATCTTAGTCTACTTTATAGAGATCAGTTGTTGTATATTCTTATGAAAACAGTAGTGCATCCAGAGATCTTATTATGGATTTATTCATTCATCAGATGTCTTTTAAACAGTAAATCAACAAAATAAACTAACACAGATGAGTAGCACACATGAACACCAGGATTTAAGGTGGAAACCCAAATCGGGAGAAAACCACCGCTGTTGTTGTCTCTGTCTTCAATGAATATTATTA
>SNQJ01S0000703.1:151667-162562 GCA_010110895.2 Picea sitchensis
GAATCCTTAAAGGGTTTTATCCTTCTTATCCTACCAGCTCCGTTGTTGCCATCAATGACAACAACCATCAATACACATTCGTTGCTTGTTCAATATTTGCCAACACTTTCATGGCATAGTGCGCGCATGTACTGCGCAGTAAAATAATGTAGTGTGCACATTCTTGAATACCGCGTGCAGTAACTAAAGTGCGCACAGTATGGAGTTCAGTGAGCCTTATGTATATGATATGTGTTATAGGTTGGTGAGCCAGTTATTATAAGTTGGGATACTTATGTTTTGGAATTATGCCAAAGCGCCTAGATGTTAAAGGCTAGTGCACCTATTTTGTATATGTCTCATGATTAATATAAAATACATCGTTGCGCATACCGACCACGATAAAAGAGATGGGGGACTGAACTCCACCAGTTAGGGAAAGGGAGGGACAAAAGTTAAGGGAAAGGGCTAAGCTAGAGAGCTTAATCCCAAAAGGAATATTATATTAATATTTCTTAAAACATAAAGTATGGATAATTATTTTATCCTAAGTTCTAAAGTTGGGGACAAGTGGACCAAAGTAGCTTCCAACATGACAAGTGTCGAGTTGGGGACATGCATACATATCATGGGGACTTAGTTCATTTTCACACTTACCATCATCCTTACCATGATTCAGACGATCAGCTCTCCCATGATTCCTTCCATTATTTAGTCATCCAATCAATGATTCCATGACCATTTTCACTCACGCAGTCAGTTATCCTCCAGACATTCGTTTCACTGTATCTGAGCCTATTTCCATAACCATTTTCTGTTGGTGTACCTAGTTAGCTTGGGAGCGGGATTGAAGAAGCGGGTTGTCAGGCCCGTGGGAAATTGAAGAGGTGGGTTGTCAGGCCCGTGGGAAATTGAAGAGGTGGGTTGTTAGGCCTGTGAGCAATTATCTAAGCGAAAGAATTGTTGGGAATTGATTTCCTGAAGATGTTAAACTACAGCTATAGTGCTCTAAGACTTCCTATCTATCCTGTTGTTGAAGCCCTGGAAGGGAAGTGGGGCAGTCGAGGGACTGTTGAGCAGAGAAGGGGCACACTTCCTTTGGTGGGACATGCATGTGGGGAATGAGAGGTTGTAGGTTGTTAGTTGAGTGAGAACCTGAGACGGAGTCTTTCCTATTGTCTATGAGCCTTTAGCCTGGTTAGGAATCCCTTTACCCGAGTGGAGTTTAGTCCCAGCTTGGGGGTGACTCACTATTGAGAGTGATGAACAGTGTAGTCTAAGGCTAGGAGGTTCGTGGACGGTTTGCATGTAGTTGGTGACAATATTTCCAAGATAAGTACCAATCATATGATAAATTTACATGCTGCATTGTTATTTACGTGCTTATGTTACTGTTTATCATATGTGTGATTATAATTGTCTGTATGTTTATGGGTATTAAATCCCTGTATATGCTGCATGTCTTTGTTTACTGTTATTTCAGTATGAAATCATATATTTACATAATGTAATTGTTTGTTTACGTTTATATGTAAAAATATTGTAAGAGTGTTGTATGTATATGTTATAATTGCATGCAGTTTGAAGAGAAAATTTATGTGGCAAAGCTCAGTTGAATACTGGGTATGTTACAGTATGTTCCACAGTGAGAGAACGAAAGTGTTCCCTCATGTAGTGTGGCTTGTCCATGGGTGTTCGGGGACGTTGCAATATATATATATATATATAACACTCTAGGGTTGATCTAGTAGAGAAATATTGCTTTTAAGATTATGTTTTTAATGGATGCATCCAGAAGAAGGACAATGTCATTTTCAAGAACCACTTTCCATAATTTGACCATCCCAAAAATTTAATCTTCCCTCTTCTAAAAATTGGGAATCACATTAATTGTCCTCAATATTATCCATCTTCAAAGAAAGATTTTGGAGAAGAAATTTGTTTTGATGACTCTCTTTTCCATGATTCCTAGGCTATCAATACAAAATATGAACATGAGAATTATCCTATTGTTTCCATTGACAATGAAAAATTCCATGAAGATAGTGCCAATAAGGAGGTAAGATGTAAGCTTCTTGATGATTTTTCTTTCAATATTTATTTCTTCGATGACTTTGCTACTTTCACAAATATTAATACTAAAATGCACAATCCATTTTAATGATGAAGTAAGGCTTAAGGGTTTTCACATATTTTCTAACCCTATGTTTCAATTTCAGTAGCATTCTTCAGAAGGGGGTGAGTCTAGGGAAGCATGGTGTTTGGATGAGTTAACAAATTTTGTGAATATTTTTTATCACGATAATTAGACCCATAATGTCAATGATAGGATCCATGCATATTCTTATTTGGGTTTAAAACATTGATATCCTTCACATGATGTAAGCCACCCCTTGAGGGAAACTTCTACCATGACCTTGCTTTCCATGATCCAATTTGGGAAGGTTGGACAAGTCAAGACAATCATAAAAAGTTGGGTGGTGTACTTGTGTGCTCCCTATTTAAAATTAACCATGATGATCATATCAATAAGGGTGTTTCAACCAAAATTCACTACTAGGAAATTTCCATCCTTGCTAGTAATGATGGTAACCTTGATCATGCGTATATTTGTTCCATTTGATACATAGCATGATCCATGGACATTTAAATATTTTTTATAAATAAATAAATATATTTTTTTCTTTTCTTATTATCTACTTCTTACATTTTATGTTCGATTTTTTAGTCTTTCTATACTTGGTTCAAGCCTTTTTATTTTCTTTGTTTCCTTTTTTCATACTCTTTCACTTTGTCCAAATTTAATCCTAAATGGTGAAGATTCTACTCAAATTCACCCCCCTAAAATGGGTCTTTTAGTAGATTATTTACATAGTTGATGTTATTCTAGTTTGATTATGGATATATAGCTAAGGAAGTATGTTTCTATATGCCTCAAATTTCATAATGTTGACACCTAGGTAATATTGAGTGTTATAGGTAATGTTTGGTTTGCAAATATTTCTTAATCGTTATCTTGTTTCTTTCCCAAAATGAAGAAAACTTGCTTATCATTCTATTCATGTGTTGCCTTTTTTAGAAGTGAGTACAAATGCCTAGTCTCTACTATTACTATCAAAAGCTCAATTATGAATTAAATGTTTGTATAATTATCATTACTCAATTTATTTTTCTTGTAGTAAGACATAGCCTCATTAATATTTAGTCTAAAACCATTTATTATAAGTTGGCATGTTCCTAAAAATGCAGGCCATGTGGTTTTTCCATATGTTGACCCATTTTTTGGCCAACACCAATGTGATCACAAAATATTGCAATCAGTTATATGTCTTGATATTTTATAGTGGGAACACTACCCTTACTTCTAAACCTCATCAACTATTCACCCTAAATAGGCTACTAGTGGACCCACCAACGAATGTACATTGGAGTAATAAGGATGTTGATGGTTTTATTATGGCATCATTGTCCATCTTACTTACATGGTTATTATGATATCTCATGGAGCTCACTATCCATTTATACATTTAATATGATGAATATGGTTATCATGATGTTATATCTATGATGGTGGAGTGTGGTTATAATGTTGATATATTAATGTTGTTGAGATATTTTTTGGTGGGGTATCTACAAACAATTTGGCTAGCACATGTTATGCTTGTTCTCATACTTTACTAATTCCTACATTTTGATCTTTGTACCTACAAAATAAATAGTTAGTCTGCATGAAAAAACAAATGAAAATAAGGAAAACACCTAGCAATACACACTAAGATCTTTAGCCTACACATAGTGTTGAAATTTGGTAGAAATTAGTGGTTTTGGAATTCGTCCTAGGTGATATAAACCAAGATTATGCCCCCACGCACTCTCATACTTAACATATGATAATTCAAATTTATTATTTTAATTATTGCTACCCTTATCATATGTAACTCACACGCTTTGATACTTGCACCAAAAACTCCTACTACCACAAACTCCGATCCTTGCCTTGGTGCAAACTCTCACTACCATAAACTTTGGTACATGCCCCTACGTGAAATACATGCATCTAAGACTGAGCGGAGGGATTTACAGTGAATTGGGTACCAATTCCTCTTGAATTGTAGATTTGTATCATTGGTCCCCTTTGATTCCAAGACCGAGCAAAGGGATTTACAGTGACTCTGATACCGAGCAAAGGGATTTACATTGACTCTGATACCGAGTAGAGGGATTTATAGTGACGTTGAGACTGAGCGGAGGGATTGATCAGGTGACGTCGAGACTGAAGGTGAGGGCGAGGATGGTGAGTAACTCTACACACTTGAATTTACAGTGTTAATGCGAGACTAATCGTTTTGGTTTTACAAGTTTGTGTTACTTCCATTTTGTGTTGGAAGGATAGGGAACTCTTGCCTTCTTCTCCCCTACCCATATTTGCCTCAAACCCTAGTAGGATTTCAGCTTCAAAAAGAAAGAGAATCTTGGTTGGAGGCATTGAGATCTTCCTTTTTCCATAATAATAGAAGGGGGCCCCCTTTCACTATATGATGTAGGTCCTAACATGTTACAGTAATCCCCATCAGGAAGAAACCATCCCTCCATCAAGGAAGAAACCATCACGCCCCTCTAATTTCGTAAAGAACCGTAGCACTCAAGAGAAAGAGAGCAATTACAAATTAAAAATAAGAGTTGGAAATATGTCACTGTATTTCTTTCCACAATAGCCTCACTATGTTACTGGATTTCTCCCTAATAAGAGTTGGAAATATGTCTTCCTTGTTGCTACAAAAATATTCATGTGCCTAATTAAGACCAGACACAATGTTAAAAGTCATCTCCAAGAAAAATATGAAATTATGATGTTCTGCTTCATAATTATGGTAGTAAATTCCGTATAGAGGATCCTCGTATAAATATCCATTGACAATGAGTTGACAAAGACTCCCCTTCTTAGGGTTCTATTCAGTTCTATTCTTTCAATCCTTAAATGTTATGCTCACCACCTCCATCAATATTTATTTTGTGTTGCACAAAACTATAGTATTCAAGATCTTGATCCTCTTGGATTAGAGAAACTTTATCCATAACAATCAAAGGGATGTGCTCCATATTTTCTTTTAAGTTACCAATTGTTGTTTTTGAAAGATCATTTCCATGATTACTTAATTGATCCTTAAAATAATTCACAAATTCATACCATCCCCATATGTTATTTTTTGTCAAATTTTTCTACCATATCTTTACATATCCTTCCAATGAGTGCACAAATAACTTCATGAATACATATTCATGCTCAATCCCAATATCTTCCATCAACGAAGGAAAAAATTCCTAGTGTTTCACAACATATATAGGATTATAACAATGAAGCTTTGGAATGTGAAATAAGTGGTGGGTTTGGATACCTTGGAATGCCTATAAAATCCATGGGACAATATGGTTCCAGGGTCTCTTCCTTGTGAACATGATCAAGTGAAGAATGTCACAACATTGAAATAGCCTTTAACAAATCCATCACCATTAGAATAACATGCCTTTGTAGTCTCATAAGTTTCTCTCTTATGTTCAACATAATGAAGAGAAAATGATGTCATCCTTGTCCCCTTATCTTCAAGAGGCTATCATTTATTAGGATAAATTTTGTATTGAACATCACTGTACTATTTTGAAGTGTTAGTAGTTGCAGTGGTTTTTTTGTTCCAAACATATAATTTGTATCACCCTTGGACTAATGTTGAAGGCTTATAACAAGTCAAACTTTGAACATTGACATTTAATTTCATGCCTATTAGCATTGGTTTCATATATTGGGTCAACATGAAGATGTAATGCCTCACTATATATACAAGTTTGTTGGTCTTCTTCACATTCCATGTGCTCAACATTAGATAACTTGATGGAAGGGAAAGGGACATTGTGATTATCACATACTATATTTCCTACAAGCTCCAAAGACCCCATGGAAAATTCAGCACTTAATAATAAGAAAAGAAAAGTCGACAATTATAATTTTTATATCCTCGCTCCATTTGTAGATTTATTCAAAATCCCTTGAAAATTGGTGAATTACTTCTATCATTCGATCTATCCCGCAATGTATTACATGCAATGATTGGGGATTAAAAGTCTTCACTTTCTCAAATATATGTGAGGGTCACAAAAATGTATCACATTCTTCTTCACTATGAGAAGCTTCAGAGGATATACATCAATAAGTTCGAAAAACTTGCTAGTCCAATCCCAAATCATGGATATTTTTAATAAATACAATAGATCAATCCCTTATTTCCTTAAGTCCTTTAATAGTTGTTGCAAAGATGTTATGACACTATATTTTCCATAAATACAACAAATTGATCTCTCACTTCCTTAAGTCCTTTAGTTATTGTTGATAGTATATGTTTGTTCATCTTCTCTATATTTTCAACCATTTCATTGAGCACGCTAGATATGACATGGATGATAAGCACCATTGATCTATGGGAGAGGTACTCCCAACATGGAGTCAACATTAGAAAGTTTCAAAACTTTCTATAAATATTTAATTTGCTACATGTGTGGAGTTACCATGTGAGACCTTCAAATGCCTTTCATGCCATTTCTTTCTCTCTCCCTCAATACAAGAAAATGGAAACTAATGATTCAAAGAAATAGGACTTCCAAACACCATGCTATACCGGATCTATTGAATCCAGGGAATCAAATTTTTTTCCTGGTAACAATGTCATTTGTCATCTCCCAAAATTTCACTTTGAAATATGAAGTACCACATAACAATCAAGGAAAGCTCGATTTTACTCAAGAGTTCTCACTACCACCACAACATATGTCCTCACAATTTAGATTCTGTGCATTTTCATCTCAATTGGGGTATCCCATGTCTTATATTAAATGAGACTTTATTCATATAAATTTGTAGTTAAGCTCTATGTATATAATTGAAATGAAAATAAAGGTTGGTTGAATCAATCATGATTTTTGTCTATTTATTGGGCTACAAAGTCTTTCCTTTATAAAGAGGGACCAAACTTCAAATGGGTGAAGAAACCAAATGGGGCAAGGTGTTTTCCATAAACCCCATAAGATCAAATATTCCAAAAATATCATCAATAATGAATGATTGAATTCAAACATAGATGTAAATAACTTCACATATATTCATATAATGATAATAAAAAAACAAGTAAAGATAACAATCAAGAACTTCATTAATCAGAGTTGCAGATATAAGAACAATGTCTGAGAATTATAATTTCTTAACTTACTCCATTTACAGTAAACATCTAGGAATCGACAATAGAGCCACTTATTTTGTTCATATTATGCTCATACATCTAGGGGATATATATGAATCTACTATAGATGATGATATCGCTTGCCTCGGTGACATTGATGATTGTGGCATGAAATACATCAGACCTAAAACAAAAGAAGAAGAAGAATGGTGAAGGCAAAATTAAGTGTTTAAGAGTTCATCCATGAAACTAGTGACAAAGCATGTACATGGGGAATCAAACCCCAATGATCCAATACTTTGATACAATCAGTTTCTTCTTAAATAGATAATAGATGGATTGATCATATTTGATAGTATCAAAACCAGTATCATTACAATAACACCTTGAATTTCTCCTTAGTTACAACAAAATGCCTTCATTCCATTGTTCACTTGACATTGTCAAAACTCTTCTTTATTATTGGGATCCAACAATGCATAAACACACTTCTTGTTCCTAAAGCAAGGCACATACTCCAAGTCATCATTTGATATGATAATAAAATTTTACCCATTATTTATAGGATCTTCCCACATATTCAAGAATTTTATTGAAATTGATACCATGTCCCATAGTCATTTATAGTGTTTTATGCCATGTTGGAAACATTATTACAATCAATCATCATTGCATTAGGTTCATGATTGAACAAATCAAACCATGCACCATTTTCCCCAAATTTTCTCACTACTTGGGTGAGTTTTAAATGTGACAATGCATGTCATCCCTACCATTAATGCATGCCATATTGACATCTTCACCACATGATAACCTTTCATTAGATTCCATGCCTTAATATTTTCCAATGAGCCCTCCTTTGTGCAATTTGGTCCACTATAGCCAAAGATATGGCCATTATAAAATAGAACTACAACAACCATCAATTTTTTCCCAATCAATCGTAGGTCATCGAATTTGGTGGATAATTATTTATCCCACGTGTTGCATGAAAAAAGTATTTAATGTTTAAAAATGAGGGCCCTTCCCCATCATATTGTGAATAATTTAGGGAATCTATGCACCTTGTGTCTCGCACCTAACATGTGTTACTTTTAGGCCCACATCATCATCTTCGTGCAAAATCAACATGGTATCTGTTAATTTATGAGCTTGATTTGAAACTGTTGATATGTTCTTTAATTTATGCAATACTTATCTTAGTACAATTCATAAAACATAACAGCAATAATCATAGATTTACCAGCATGAAAAATTCACAACACATGTTGTTACACACCAAAATTCCACACTTAAGTACCTCTCCCTAATTGTCGCAAGTGTCATGAAAGTGTCACATACACTGACACCATGAAAGAACATTTGTCACAATCCCTAGTCAATTTGGAGGAGAAATATATTATATGAAGGTCAAAATACTATGTGCACATGAATTAATTATTAATATTCATAAAAAGGAAACTAATTTAGTGTGATAATCCACCTCACATTTAGTTTCCTATTTTTAAGGAGAGGTTGAGAATCTCATGGATGGTTGAGATATTTTCTCAACCCAAAATTCTGATTTGATGGATCTTGAGAGATATTTTCTCCCTAAAATCCTTGAGAGATATTTTCTCCCTAAAAATCTTGGAGATCCCTTTTTAGTGGATCTGATGAGTGATCTTCTCCATGGTGGTTATGCCTCCAGATCCTATATAATGAGAGATTTCCATGGAGAAGAGGAGGAATCTTTGAATATCAAACGTATGATCTTGGGAGCATCGTGCAAGAGATGGATGAGGGGATCTTGGAGGAATGTTGCATCATCATCCATGTTTGTAAGTATTCTCTTTGGGTTCTCATTTTAATAATATACTTGGCCTATTTCCTTCTAGTTTGTGTATCTTTACATATGCTTATGTACTATAGATGAATTTGTTTAATCTAATGTGGTAGAGTAGGAGTTTCATTTTTTTCTTTTTTTTCTGTGGTTTTATAGATATAAAGTTGTGCAAAAGAGTTTGGAGGTCAAGCTCAAAGTGGAGCAACGAGGAGAAACACTGGAATAGGTATGATCACCTTTTTTCCTTCTCTCTTTTCAACTAGTTAAACAAATATCAAATGGATGTTAATGTCCATTTGTATCTTTCTATATTGTTCTAGGGGTCATTAATCCAAGGGAAGATCCACCTGTCTACAAGGGGATTATTCTATAACACATGTACCCTGGGGAAACCCTATAATGGCCATTATGACTTTGACCTAACGGTGTGACCTGTAGAATACTGAGAGACTTTGTTGTCATATTCTGTTGTTATAAACCAACACTATTGTTGTCTTTTGTTGCTGATAAAACCCATCATTGTTGTTGTCATTTACTGTGAATAAAACTTAGCATTGTTTTTGTCTTTTATTGCCTCCTAGCAGATATATACGTTGCCCTCTACCTAATATATGTGCATCCTTATAACAGATGGATATGTTGCCTTCTTACTCTAATATCTATGTTTCCTTCTTATACTAATATATCAGCACTCACAACCTTCTACTCTCTCACACTGCATAACAAAATGAATGGAATGAGGGTCGACCTCTTCTTATAAAGGTGTGGAGAGGAGAAGGAGAGGGATCGAAAATAGAAACTGGTTTGCATGATCGACTTTACACTTCAACGTTACTTAGTTCAAATTTAGAACTTGCCTTGAGACTTCAGTTAGAATTACAACTCGCCCTTATGACTTGGCAATGCATAGCATGCCAATTTAACATGTAACTTGACCTTGACTAGAAATGCATGTGAACTACTCAAAATTCACTTGACATGCATGTATTCAATGCATGTCATGCATGCAACATGCAACTTATGTAAATATGCAATTGTTAGATCATGTTGTCATTGATGCCAATGGTTTGATTGATTGATGACAAGTGATTGATTGATGCCAAAGGATTGATTGATTGATGATTGATGTAATGTAATATGTATTTTCCGTGATGATAATGCATAGATGAAGATGGATCAATGAGTTGTCATTGATATGATGAAGATGGATCAATGAGTTGTCAGTGATACATGATGAAGATGGATCGATGTGGTTTCATTGGTATATGATGCATTGTTGGAAAAATGTATAGATGACTCATTATTGTCTTATCATGATTGATAAGGTGCACAAATGGATGAAATCCAAAGTGGTCCCCTTAAGGTGAAATCCCTCATGGGAAGATGTTTTTTGGATTGAGTTATCCTAGAAGAATGGTTGGAGGACACATGCTCTCATTATTGTCTTATCATGATTGATAAGGTGAACAAATGGATGAACTCCAAAGTGGTCCCCTTATGGTGAAATCCCTCACGGGAAGACACTTTGCAGATTGAGTTATCCTAGAAGAATGGTTGGAGAACCCATGTTTGTATGTGGAATAATGAGATGAAGATCAAGTAAATTGTTGGTGAAACTATCCTAGATGGATAGTGCTTGTCATGCCATTTTCGGTGGTATGTGGAATTTCAAATAACTCTTTATGTTTTGAGAGTTATGGCCTTAAGAAGATGAAGGACCCCCACATGAAGGCTTGAAGCCCCCAAGGTCAAAGAAGTCAAAGTGACCTAAAAGAAGAAATCATTATTTAAATGATAAATTCAAGTGACAAAGTCAAGGTGGATTATTTAAATAATAAAGAGAAGTGACAAAATCAAGAAATGAT